>LIEC01012168.1:0-80796 GCA_001925005.1 Drosera capensis | reverse complement strand
TGTTGGTTTAGGATCGTGTGGCGAGGTAAGAGATTTGGTGGGAAACTTCCCGTTTTCTGGATTTCGTTTTATTGCTGAGGTACGTTTCTAAGCATACAAATCTATGCTATATATAGGAAAACAAATTCTATGCGTTGCCTAACAAACATATTTTTTTCCTTGGCCGGTGGAGATGAACAGTGGCCGGCGTTACTGTACAAACATTTTTCTTGCTTTCCTTTGTCAAGATTATATCTAACACTCTCTTCATTGAAGTTTATAATGTTCTACCTGAACGAGTTCTCTCTTTTATGGGAGGGGCAGAAATTTCAGAGGACCTGAAGGGCAGAGGTTGAAGAGGGAGGGTGGTCAGGATATTGGGGAGCAAGGCCATTCCACCATAGAACGGAAAGTTGCGAAGCCGGATGCAATAGGAAAGCTATTGAATGAGTCTCGTAAATCGTTTTACATGGATCAAGAAACTTTTTCAACGGAAAGGGAGCATTTACAAGTGGAAATTTCTAGAGATGGTGATGGAGGTAAGACAGAAAAAAGTTCTGTTGCGGAAAGAATCAAACTTGAATAAGAGCAGTCTAGCAGCTGTAGGAAGCCATTTTTTAAGAATGGGAAGGATACTAGTGTAGGTAGTCTTCTCTGGAATGAGAATGGAGCTAGTAATCATGGCCTGAGTGAGTCAAAGTCCAATGGCCCGTGTAAATCTTCTGAAAGTACGAATGAAGCACCGGTCATTCCATAAAAGCACCGTGTAAATCATGGAGGTACTTGGTGAGGAACTTGGGTACTCATAAAAGCCTGTGTTCTGCGACCTGTGTCTATGCCATATCGTCAGCTTGAATATCATATTTACAATCTACGCAGATGTATAACCTTGGACGTTTGAGCAGTTCCATGGCGAGGCCGTTTTCATCCCAGCCGGGTGTCCTCATCAAGTCCGAAATAGACAGGTGAGAGCTCTTTCTCTTAAACATGAGTTGATGATCCTGATCTTGAACTTTGGCTAGCAAAATCAGCAGCTTAATCACGATGATTTGCATATGTCTTTCATTTTTTTTAGTCATTAACACATCTTGTTATGCTCAGTCATGCATTAAGGTTGCCCTTGACTTTGTGTCTCCGGAAAATGTGGAGGAATGTGTTCGATTGACTGATGAGTTTCGCATGCTTGCCAAAGGCCATAGAACCAAGGAAGACAAACTGGAGGTAATGTTGCTCACTGCTGTCCAGGGAAGAGAGTTAGGGACTGTGTGATCATGACATATATAATGCTTTGGGTTCCTCGTCTGCGTCCATGTCGATAATGTTGAATCTTTGTGCAGTTGATACAAATCTATTTATAGAGAGAGCAGAAGCGCATGCTGGAATAACCGAATAAGCTGGAAGGCATCTCCCACGGGCACGTTTGTTCAATATACATGTTCATATTCTCCAGATGACTTTTTATGGGTAAGGAAGCATAAGCGTAGCGCAAAATAATAGCCAGTTCATAGCCGGCTCATCTCCATCCTGCTCATTAGCTGCTGAAGGTTAGCGCTGACTACAACCAATGCTCCATTTGCGGCAATGCTGTATTATACTTACCAAAAGGGGAAAGATGAAGCAATATAGGCCCCGCAGGCCCATGGCAATATCATGGAGGTTAGGAGCAATTATTCAGAAGGTATACATGATCTTTGATCATATATCTTATCTGATGATTAGACATGTTCCCAAATGTTAGGCATTATATGTATCGAGACGTTGACTACAGTGTACCAACTCGTTTCTCGTTATATTTCGGGTTTCTTCGGGGTTGATCATATGGAGACATGCTCAAATTGTTTCATTTACATATTTAAGTCACAAGATATTTTTTGGCCTTCATATGTCAGCTTGGTTTTTGTTGCATTATGAGCACTGTAGGTATCTGTCAAAGTTCCCGTGTTCTTGAATGCATAATTTACAGAACGTTGGAAATAAACTTTATTCGGCATCTGTCTTTTTCCTCTGCCGACAAAGCCTGGTGGGTACTTCAGTACCCGTTAGTACTCGCACATAACGCTTTACATGATGAGATGCTCTGTATTCGTATCTCTCTGCTTCACTCTTTGTGATCTAAATCTCATATTGGTTTCGTATCAAACACCAAGGTTCATAAGAACTTTACAGCATGATTTTTTGGATATCTTAAGAACATGACATTCTTGCGTATTTTTTGCATATTTATGAACTGTGGTGCTGAATCTTGACATGCGGCCGTACGCATTTATTCGAGCTTGTATATTTTTATTTTATTTTTATTGTTTTGCAGTTGCAGGTTTGGTTATTGTTTCGATACTGGCATGGTGTCTGTCATCCACTCTGGCTTTAATTAATGATGACCTTTGCCTCCTCCGCCCACTACACTTACTATACAACGTGCAAGTTGCTGCTTTACAGGCCATTATTATTATTTTGTGTCATGAGAACCTTGTTGTGTTGTGTTTTTTGTGTAGTGTGTCGTCGTTTATGGAACCCTGCGTTATTTTCCTAGCCATATTTCATGTCATGGAAGCAACGCAAAAACAATAATCCACCAAGTTCGACAGAACTTTGGCCTCATTTGGTGTGCTATGAACACAAATGAATGCAATTTAGTGTGTGTGATTGCATTATTGGTTTTGGCCATTGATTGTGGATCTTGTGCTCAACTAAATGGACCGGCCTATCAAGTCACATGGAATGCAACACTAGGCGTCAACTTTCCTCCCCAACACATGATGATTTGTTAATAAGTGAGTGCATCAGTGATTCCATGAATCAACATGTGAGAGACAAAAAAATATAAGAATGAATGAGAACATGTTAGAATTAGTTAGAATTCTTATCAGATTATTCCCAACGTTTTATATGGATGACAGATGCTAGATTTCGGAACAATTGATTTAAAGGGTTTCAAGTTCACACTATGTCGTTGCAAAATTTATAAGTCGGCCATGTGATTCTCGACTCTGATGTCTTCATTGTTACATCTATAACTTGCTCGAATTTCATTGTTCCAGATATAACCAAACTCATTCAGTACTTGTGTTTTATAATATAAATATTTATTTATTTGAATTATTTTAAAAATATATAACATATCATATTTGATGATAATTTCGTATTTATGTTTTCAAATTATTTAAGATGATTTTATGATATTTTTAATCTTTTAAGATGTTTTGAATATAATATATCAAAATAATTATTATCTGCTCAACATATCAACTGTTTTTTCCCTTCCAATTATTATAATAAATATTATATTTTTATTAAATTTTATCATAATTCAACCCATAAATTAATATATCGAATTAAATTATTATTAACCCTTCAAAATCGACGGAATAAAATTCCCCTCTTCCTTCCTCCCTCCTTTCCAGGCTCCCACCGCTTCCATCCTCCAATATTTATAACTCACACTCACTCTCTCACTCTCTCACTCTTCACTTTCCCCTTCTCATGTGAACACTGCTGCAACCATGGCCGCCAACCTCATCCCAACCCTCCTTATCTTCTTCTCCCTCTCCACCGCCTCCGCCCTCCAAACCCAAACCCTCATCCTCAACCCCCTCCCCAGCCCACAACTCCTCAAATCCCAAGCCCAGGCCCAATTCATCGAAGCCGACCCAGACCCATCCTCCCTCACTCTCACCCTCCACCACATCGACACCACCACCACCACCACGTCCCTCAACCTCACCGCCGACCAACTCTTCTCCTTCCGCCTGGCCCGCGACTCCCTCCGCGTCCAATCCCTCACCGCAAAATCCGCCAACACGACCGGCAAGGCCCACCACAATGGGACCCACAACCACCACAGCATCCAAGACTTCAGCAGTTCCGTCGTCTCCGGCCTCGCCGAGGGCAGCGGCGAGTACTTCACCCGCGTCGGCGTCGGCACCCCGCCGCGCTACCTCTACATGGTCCTCGACACCGGCAGCGACGTCGTCTGGCTCCAGTGCTCCCCCTGCAAGAAATGCTACTCCCAATCTGACCCGATTTTCAACCCGGCCCGCTCCGGCTCCTTCTCCTCCCTACCATGCCGCTCCTCCCTCTGCCTCCGCCTCGACTCCCCGGGATGCTCCTCCAAAGGAGACAAATGCGTGTATGAGGTTTCCTATGGTGACGGGTCGTCCACGTTCGGGGAATTCGCCACCGAGACGCTCACGTTTCGGCGGACGAAGGTCCCCGGCGTGGCCCTCGGCTGCGGCCACGACAACGAGGGACTGTTCGTCGGGGCCGCGGGCCTGTTGGGTCTGGGTAGGGGACGGTTGTCGTTCCCTTCCCAGTCCGGTGCCTGGTTCGGCCGGAAATTTTCTTATTGTTTGGTCGACCGGTCGGCGTCGGCGAAACCGTCTTCGATGATGTTCGGGCATTCCGCGGTGTCACGGACCGCCGGGTACACTCCTCTGTTGAGTAATCCGAAGCTGGATACGTTCTATTATGTGGGCCTGGTCGGGCTCAGTGTCGGCGGGGCCCGGCTGCCCGGTGTGAACGGGGAGTTGTTCAAGATCGATGGGGCGGGTAATGGGGGCGTGATAGTTGACTCCGGGACGTCCGTTACCCGGCTGGCCCAGCCCGCGTACACGGCCCTCAGGGACGCTTTCCGGGCCGGGGCGTCCGGGCTTACGCGGGCCGAGGATTTCTCGCTATTCGATACGTGTTATGATCTCTCGGGCAAGACGGAGGTGAAGGTGCCGACGGTCGTGATGCATTTCCAAGGGGCCGATGTGTCGTTGCCGGCGAATAATTATGTGATCCCGGTGGACACTTCGGGCCGGTTCTGCTTTGCCTTTGCCGGGTCGAGCAGCGGGCTTTCGATCATTGGGAATATTCAGCAGCAGGGGTTTCGGGTCGTGTTCGATGTTGCGGGCCGAAGGGTCGGGTTTGCCCCGAAGGCATGTGAATGATTGAGGTGTTTTGGGAAAATTAATGCTAGTTGACTCATTTTAGTATGGGCAAAAGCACAGATTTTCCGCTTTGTTTTTGCCTCTTTTTGGGGTGGGAAGGAAAAAAAGTGAGGATTTGATTTCACGAGGGATTAATGATGATGAGGTGGGAGAGATTTGTTTGTTACAACCACCTTGTAATCTTTAAATGTATGATCTTGAAGCTTACTGATATAGAGATGGTTATGCTAATAATATGGTGCTGATTTATTTCGAGCCATAATATGTGTACGTGTTGTACAATGGATGGCTATCGAAGCGATAATTGTATGCGAAGTGACTGTTGTTACTGCTTCATTATGTGATTTAATAATTGTGTTTATGGCTTCGCAGATCCATTTACAGGAATCTTGCATCTAGTCAGATGTGGACTATTGGTGATGAAATTTGCTTGTATGTTTTTCTAGGCTCTGTTCATAGCACTCTTGGTGATGAACTAGTTGCTGCGATCAAAGCTTTCGCAATATCTTTCAATCAGGTTTTGAGTTTGAGCATCACATTCAGGAGAGGCTTTTATGTGCCTCCTGCTATTAATGAGCAAATGCTGCTGGGGTTCAGCTGGATAAGAGAAAGAAACTCTTCTGATCAAAGAGATCTTGCTAAGCAAGCAATGAAGGCCAACTAAATAGAAAATGCACGGATAACTTGGGCAACTCTTGTAGGTTTCCGGCCACTGATCATCCACCGGAGTGGTCTATGAGCTTTTCCCTTCAGATGACCGAATTACTCGATCAATGACGAGTCGTACAGTGGGTGATCAAGGAGACGAAAGCACGCCAAGCCACTGTCAGCAGTCCTGTTAAGGGTGTGCCCAAAGTGCAGGATATTTGAGACGCAGCATGCCGATGGAGTTGTGCAAGCTTCTAGTCTATTTGGCGATCAATTCAGTAGCAAGCGTCTTGCTCATCTGTGGCGAAGTCGATAATAGTGGGATCAGGGTTCTGAAGCGGGGGAGTTCATCGACATCAAGGGCCGTGTGCAAGCCAGGAATCCCCGTGTTCCGAATCCTAATGTATGATTCAAGAGGACACTGGCAACCATCAAGTGAAAACCAACCGAGGTGATCGTCAAGATTAAGCAAAACCAATCTATCTTCACAGGAAGTTCTCACTTGTGCAATTTCTTCATCTGATAACTGGATATCGCAGCACCAGCAGAGACCATAAAGGGTTTAAGTTCTCACCGCTGGAATCAAGCCTTTCAGGAAACTGAAAATCTCATTGTAATTTCTACAAAACTACTCCTATGAAAACAAGAATTAAAGCAATGTCAGGTGTCGGGTATTGGGATGATGAAATGCACAAGTATTGTTCCCTGACTCATGTTATATATATATATATATATATATATATATATATATATACACACACGAGAGGTGAGTAACTTTTTATCATATAATTATTTATCATTAAATTAATTTTTTTTAATAAGAATCAATGAAAGACCCACGAATCACTCTGTCACTTCACCTGCGATTATTTTTTCCCTCTTATGTTCACATAGTAATGAAAACAAGTAGTCTACACCCTATAGTACTTCACCAGATACAGTGGCCTAAACGTTTTTTCCCTAATTCAATCGCTGTTTTTACAACTATTGGCTGCTGTGCAAAAAGGGTACAACCAATTCGTCCTCCCATTAAATGGTAATCGTAACAGGAAAAAAGTTTGGCCAAAACTTGGAGCATCTTTTTAGACAACCTTGAACATGAAGACATGCTTGCATTTCAGCTATTGAAACTTAAAAGCATCATCTACGAGGAAGCAAAGAATACAAGGATAGTGAGATGTATCCTCATAACAACTTATCACAATTCTGATAAGTTGTTATGATGTTGACCCACAAGACCAAATAGCAAATTCCCCCAAAATCACCTCGACACAAAGCATATGCCATTTAGAGAAATCATAGCCTAACAATCCCCAAAATGACCCATTCAACTAGAGATGGCCAATGGTCCTGTTAGATCGTGGCATCGGACCGAATCGAACCATATGGTTTATGGATCGATCCGAATCGATGATTATGTGATGGTTCGAGTCAGGATCGAACCGATCATATGAGTCCGAGTCCAGTCGATGATCTCAAGGACCACATACTGAATCGAACTGGCTCGTTAAAGGATCAGAACCGAAACGGGATTGAAAACGGATCTTAGCTGGACCAAAATAGGATCAAGTCCGGACCATTAACAAATTAAGTCTTTGATTTTCGATACACTCCCCACATCCTTTTTCAACCCATTCCAACCTAACTCTTCACGAATTGAATCTATTTATTTTTATCCCACTAATTTCCAAAGCTCAGCTCACCCACTTCTTCACAACTATAAACCATGATAGTTTATTTGGACCAATTTCTAGACTCTCTATCAACGGCTAGAAAATAAGCCAACTGATAAGAATGCCCAACGATTTTTTTTCAAATCCTAACAACTAGTCGCCCGTTTAAAAAAAAGAAAAAAACCCTTCAACGACTATAATAAAAAAAAGGTCATTTTTTAAATATTCACTTACCTCTTCAATTTCTCACGTTCTCAATTATATCATCTCATTCTCATTTTTCATTTCTAATCTTTCATATTATCTCATATATTACTTATATCTTTAAGTTTTCAAAATTTTCACATATGTCTTCCGTTTTGAATTCAAATTCAAGATCGAGAAAGCATCCAAGAAGGTCGACGGACGACTCTCGTATATCCATGAGGATTTTTTTGAGTTCAGTCTCGAACTCGATATTGAGTCTGAGAATGATATGGTCGATACGCCTTCCGATACGACTGGATCGACAACATCGAAAGTACGTGGTGGAAGGCAAAAGAATTCTGACGGATGGAAGCACGTAAAACTTCGAGATATGACGAACGACAAGAAGCGAGTATTTTATAATTTATGTTTAGATAAACGAAGGTTTTTGTTATTATGACGACACTAACATATTTAAAAGATATGTTTTAAAATACATATTGAAACAAGGCTAAAGAAATCGATCAAACACAACTTCAATTTAATGATGTTGATCCAACCATATTTAGATATATCGATGAACAACATCGACATAAACTAATAAAATATGTTATTTATATCGAATCTGTTTTTATAATTATTGAATATTTAAAAAATAAATATGATAATTTTTTAATCGGACGCTCAATTTTAATGTGTTATAATTTTTAAAAAATATTATTTCAAAAGAATGGAAGCATAAAAAAACCATCACCAAATCTCGAAAGCAAATCCTTTCCTTCATCTTCTCTCCCATTTGCTCGGTTCTTCCTCACAGTTCACACATACCCATGGTGGGTTCTCCCACCTCACCTCTCCCCTCGAAGCCTGAACGTTTTCACTCTAAAGCCCCTAAAATGAACGCCCAAATCAAACCCAGATGAAAATTCCCACAAACCCGACAATCTAACCCTTCAAATTCCTAAGATCTGAGCTCTGATTCCCTCGATCTCTGTGATTTGTACCCATTTTTGTGTTGTTTCCAATTTTGTGTACCAAAATGGATGAGGAGAGCATTGAATGTTTGTCATCTGTTGAAGATAGCGAGATCGACCAATATCATCATCGCCATCATAATCACAATTGTATTATCCCGCACCAATATGTGTCGTCGAAGCCGGTTCATCATCCGGTGACTGGGGTGCATGAGCTCCTTGAATGCCCAGTTTGTACTAATTCTATGTACCCTCCTATTCATCAGGTTTCTAACTCTTGATTTTTCTCATTGTTTTGTTTCTATTTTTGCTTAATTGCTTGGATCTGTTGATGGGTTTGGTTCAAAATTGGATCTTGTGTGATTTTAGTGGTTGAATTTTGAGTATGGATGTTTTAGTCTTGGGGCATTGGATTTGGTTAGGGTTTGGATGTGTGGTGGAATTTGGAGTTTGTGGGTTGAATGTGGTTGCAAGCATGCAATTTGTGTTCTAGCTGAAGTTTAAATTTAATTGATTTATTTATCTCTATAATGAAAGTCAACGAATTTTCATTCAGTCATCAATGGTTCAATTATATCGAGGACCTTATACAGTGTTGGCCCATAGTCGATAATTATTATGTGAAGTATACGTGAAGCTGCTTCTATAATATCTCTCTCTTTCTTTCTTTTTTCTTGAATTTGTGATTTATGCTTGAACTCAAAGCTTTGAGGCTTGAGCTGCTACCAGGGCTCGATTCGTATACTGTGTTATACAGTGACAAAGGGTCTGTTTAGCTAGATGTTAGAGAGGAAAGTAAGGCATAACCTTATCCAGTACATCAAGAGATTGTTTTGATCGAGAATTCATTTGAAAATTTTGGTTTGATGATTCGTGGAGAAGTTTGTGCTAACATTAGTTGAATTACTAGAATAGAAGGAGGCCTATTGATTGCATGCTGTTGAGTTGTTATTCAGCTGTATTCTGGTGGTGGTTCTATGTAGTTATGCATTTGGTTGATTCAGAGAAGTCATAAAACTGACCTTATGTAAGTCAAACTATATGTTAGGTTGATCATAGATGATTTGTAGAGGTTCTGAATCCACTTTTAGGAAGCCGAGGATAATGTAATGTCCGAGACTGCTATTATATATTTCAAAGAAATGTTTCTCGTCCATGTGTACTGTTGCTTATGTGCTCTTGTCATATTGATGAGTTGTTGGTTAGAGTTCTTGGTGGCATGTTAGTTTCTAAGCTAACTTATGTTTTTATTTTAGATGATATAGCTGGTGGTATACGACTTCTTTTGTTAGTACGCCGATTGCTTTGACAAACAAAAAGTTCTTGTTAGCACGCCGATTTCTGTTTATCAAAGCCTGGCATCCTAGCTGGTCTGAGCTAGTTCTTGAGAATTTGTTAGACTTGATCAGTATGTCCAGTCCAGGGTTAGGACTCTATAACTTTAGAAGTCGCTAGGTCTTCCAGAGAATCCCGCATGTTAGGTTGATTAACCTGATCTATGTGGCTTGGGTGTGGCACTAGTCCTGGATTTTCGCAATTGGGGTTCCGTATGTTTGTAAGAAGTCCTATGGTCAAACATGGAATTAGGATTCTGTCTTAACATGCATTTGGCCTCTTTTTTCATTTGAGGTCAATGTTGACACATTCGTTTTTTGATTCTTGTTCATGGTACTAACGAATTTCATTTGATCAGTGCCAAAATGGGCACACCCTTTGTTCTACCTGTAAAACAAGGGTACATAACAGGTGCCCCACATGTAGGCTAGAGCTTGGGGATATCCGATGTCTAGCTTTGGAGAAGGTGGCCGAATCGCTTGAACTGCCTTGCAAATACTATCCTCTTGGATGCCCAGAGATCTTCCCCTATTACAGCAAGCTCAAGCATGAAGTTTTGTGCAACTTCAGGCCATACAATTGCCCTTATGCAGGTTCAGAGTGTTCAGTCACTGGTGATATCCCTTACCTTGTTGCTCATTTGAGGGATCATCACAAAGTGGACATGCACTCTGGCCACACCTTCAACCACCGCTATGTAAAGTCTAATCCTCGTGAAGTAGAAAATGCAACATGGATGCTGACGGTAAGTACAAATCGGAATCGGATCCATCAGAAAACCGATAAAAAAAAAAATCATGTTACTCGCATGCCATCAGTCTAAACTATAATTGATTGGTTCAAACCCTGTTGTGAATCATTGTACTAGAGTATGGTATACGAAGGAAAATCCATATGGATTATGAAAGAATGTGTTCATTAAGTTCCATACGTGTTGGAGATAGACTGTAGTAACTCTTGTCTGAACCTTTTGGTTGTTTTTTCTATAGGTTTTTCATTGTTATGGCCAGTATTTCTGTCTCCATTTTGAAGCATTCCAACTGGGAATGGCTCCTGTATACATGGCCTTTCTCCGGTTCATGGGAGATGAGGCTGAGGCTCGGAACTACAACTACAGCCTAGAGGTTGGTGGAAATGGCCGCAAGCTCACATGGGAGGGAACCCCAAGAAGCATCAGGGACAGCCACAGGAAAGTAAGGGACAGCCATGACGGCCTCATCATACAGAGGAATATGGCGCTCTTTTTCTCTGGAGGAGACAGGAAGGAGCTGAAGCTGCGAGTCACTGGACGGATAGGGAAAGAGCAGCAGAACCCCGATGGAGGGGCTTGTATTCCGAATCTCCGTAGTTGAGAAATATATGATTACCGATTCATTCGGCTTTCCTAGTCTTCTTGTTGTGCAGGATGAATGTGTTCAAACAGAAGAATGGAGATGCTGTTGAAATGTGTATTGGAGAAAGCTGGATGTGCTCTGAAGCCCAATTCGTCATTTGTTCTTCAAGCTCTGCATTGTTCTTTTAATGCCTCATTGGTTTATTGTCTCGTTTAGCAACCTACTCTGGTGTCCACGGATTTTGAACATGTACAGCTGCTCTCGCTGTATTGTGGTGGTTGCTCTCGCGGATAGATGGTTCTTATTATAGAAAGTTGCATGTCATGCATAGAATCTTGATTATCCAAAACCTGAATTAAACGTGGTGCATCCCTAATGTAGAATTCAAGACCTCATGACAAAGAAAATATAAGAGTTGAACTAAAGCTAGACATGGGCAATCGAAGCTTTGCGTCGTTATAACGGTCTTCCATTATTTTAACGAAACTAGGAATGCTGGTGTGGGTGTAGCTCATATGGTAGAGCGTCTCCATTATAATTTTGATAATTCTTTTTTTTTTTTTTCCTTTTGGATATTTTCCAATACAGTTATGCTATTTGACTCATGTAGAAACCAATCTTCGTGCATGTGAGCAACAGTTGCTCGTGAATCTCCTTAAAGTCTGTATTTTTACTGTTGGAATTTGGAACCTATGCTTGTTACCGACACAAACTCGGATGTTTTTTTTGTCATGAACATCATATGTCGAAGATCGATCATCACATCTCGACGAACCATGTCAATTGTTCTATTATGCACATCATATATCGGGCATCACTACAGTTTTCACCGATCATCCTAAGCATGATCATTCTATAACAAAACAAAACTACACAAACTATAAGTAATCCAGAAATATTTTTTTTTGTTTGATACATATTTTGAGAGATCTATTATTTATCTTAATGACGTAAAAAAATTATGTTAATGATATAAAATTACATTACATAATTTAAATTATTATCAACTTTCACGATAATTTTACGAAAAATAAAAATCGATCATCGAATAACACAAATCAAAATTTACAAATAAATAAATAAAATAAAAATTGTGAAAATCAAAAAGTCGTACTCTTCCTGTCATCCTGTGGATCAGAGGGAGTATCATACGTGAGTATAGTATTCGTAACGTTTCTCCCTCGACAAAACTTAAGTCTTACGACCGTACACATTATTCATCTTTTACCTTACTCGTCTCAGAGTCACGTTTCCCCACCTTCCACCAAACTCGACTCACTCATTACTCTCCCCACACTTCAGATCACACACACCACCACCTCTCACCCAAATGCACCCACCGCATCACCACCACCGCGCCACCGCCACCAAGTCCCACTCCGCCCTCGCCTCCTGCCTCGTGGCCTTCCTCTTCCTCCTCATCGTCTCCGCCGCCGCACTAGCCGTCCTCTTCTTCCTCTTCAAACCCAAATCACCCATCATCACCCTCACATCACTCCACTTCCCCTCATTCACCCTTTCCCATTCCACCCTCAACTTCACCCTCTCCCAATTCCTCTCCCTTCACAACCCAAACCGCATCTTCCCCTTTTCCCACTACGACAGCACTCTCCTCCTTTTAGTTTCTGGGACCCAATTGGGGTCTCTGTTTATTCCGGCCGGGAATGTCCCGGCTGGTGGGACCCAGTTGATTGGGGCCACGTTTGAGGTGAGGGGGTGTGAGGTTGGGGTGGGGGAGGGGATGGTGGTGGAGATGGAGATGGAGATGAGGGTGAAGGTGAATGGGAAGGTTAGGGTTTTGAGCGTTTTTGCTCATAGGGTTGGGAAGGAGGTGAGGTGTTGGGTCAGTGTTGGGGTTGCTGATGGGACTGTGTTGGGTGTCAGGTGTTGATTTGAGATATGGTGTTGATCAGGTATCGAAAAATAGTCTCTCGATATATATATATATATATCTTTAGCTAAAATGACAGTGTACATCTCGTATGTCCTTTCCTTGACAGAAGTATCGTTGAGGTGTTTGTTGCGTTTTAGGGGAAAGTGTAAATGGTGTTCCTGTTGCGATGTTATATTGGTTGATGTTTGATGAGAGGAAGTTTGATTTTTATGACACGGATGTAATTCTTGAACTCAGATTGTGAATGTGTATTTGAGAATCGAGATTATTGAGTTATGAGATCATGTTCATTATGAAAAACTAAAGTTTTGGCAATTCAACCATCTTGTATCGATTGATGGTGCTATGTCTGAATCTTTGGAGCTTTAGGTGGTGGTCTTAGCTTGTTTGTTTCGGACAGATCTCGTCAAGATTCTTGGTTGAGAAAGAGTTATAATCAAAACTCTTGGATAGTAGAGTGCTTCAGTCACATACAGTCGCTTCGTATTAGCCGCAGCGATGCAGTAGACGCTTGATAGCAGGACGGCCAACGATCAGTCAGGAATGAAACATAGCTGCCCTAGTAAATACCATCAAACAACGAGATCGAGCTACCTGTGCGATAGATCCGAGCATTAGAGACTGTTGAGAAGAGGACCTGGGCTTAAATTGATGGAGGCAGCGAGTTAGAAGAAGCTGCAAAACCAACCCAGC
The DNA here is from genome assembly GCA_001925005.1 of Drosera capensis. Taxonomy (NCBI): domain Eukaryota; kingdom Viridiplantae; phylum Streptophyta; class Magnoliopsida; order Caryophyllales; family Droseraceae; genus Drosera; species Drosera capensis. The sequence goes on along the minus strand of LIEC01012168.1, from coordinate 67,149 downwards.
ATTACAAGGTTAATGAAATACAAGTTCACTTCGTCATAGCAAATCACTCTTGGCTGACTTCTCAACTAGTCGGGAATCTCGAGACTGGAAGATTTCTGCATATACAGTCCTCTTTGGTTTATGAAACTGCAAATACCTTGCTGTTTAAGATGACTCTTTCGTCGTGTTTTATACTATCTCTGCTATTTGCTCATAGCGCAAGAAGATGGAACATGAAATCGTGGATTCCACAGTTTCCATCAGTGGAAGACAGGTTTAATCCAAATGGACCGAACTGCTCATTTAGCATTTCGCTGTCTACAAAAAAAAAAAGTTGCATACATTGGAACACAAACAAAAGACAATTATTAGCACGCCAAGCGTGAAATGGAGATGATGCCCCCTCAAAAAATGGAATGAGATTAGGGATCATTATTGCTGTCTATGAACAATTTATCCGCTCATCTGCGAATTCTGTGCAGCTAATAAAGTTGCATTCTTCCCTATGAAAATCCGGCGATCAAAATTGTCTGCATCTTCTACTCACTTTTGAATTGACTTGTGAATTGAACGCATCCAACTACTCGCAAAATTTCGGTTGTGTATACCTGCCATCAATAGAGATAATTTGTTACCTAAAGGAACAATGATAGAGTTGATTTGAAAAGTGTTAAAGACTTGAGCATTCCGAATTTCCAACTACATAAACTCACTGCATCAACTATATAGAATGACAAATGGCATGCACAACTCGTTTGGAAATACTTATTATGTGTCATCCAGATAGCATTGATGTTGTTGGAAGTTCTACTGTAAACTTGAGCACTTGGTACAGAGAATCTCTTGACTTACAACACAGCCAAGTGAGTCAGGACTCAGGAGAGCACAAAATCACAGATGCAGCAACCAGAAGTCATAATGCTAGATCACTGACTCAAAGCAGAAGGAAATCCATATCCGACACTACACAGTCTGCACTCTCAACTTAAGAAGCCATTATGTAAAGCTATGCATCCCACAAGCTCAAATCACAGTTACAGCATGTTATTTACAAATGCCACAAACTCAACTCACGAGTCACACCACACCATGGCCAGAAGCCTAAAGATATTATCAATATCAAGTTATGCGGATAGAGAGGTACGATTTAAAAACGAGAACTAAAGAAGCAAATGACAAACATAATTTAAAAACTGACCTTTTTGTTGCAAATTCATGTCGTCAAATCGAATGGTAGGCCCTACAAGATCAGAAAGGCTCGGGAAATCTTATGGTTCCTTGTCATGCGGTTTCAGACCCAAGTACCAACTAGCCACCAGTCCTAAAAACAGCTTTGTCTATGCAGCTGAACTATCTCCAGTCGAAGGCGAGGAGGCGTAGCTGGTAGTTTCACCTTCCTTGACTACTCTGTTGTATGAAGTTTTAAATAACTCAGAACCATATGGGCTCCTGAGCAAACTAAGGGGTACTCTTAACGTTTGCTTTCTGTTTCTCCTCCCTCTGATCAGAACAGTGAAGGTCTTCTCACTGTCTTCCGAACGCTGGTCTGCTGCATTCTCAAAAACACTACTTGTAAGGTTGTCCATCAGATTGTCATTGATGATCGGAGTTCCCTTATCAACTTCCGCAGAGGAAATTGAGTGTGCTTGTCCTTCCTCATTTTCTAACCTCAACAAGTCAGACTTGCCTATGTCTTCGGTTGATTCTGATGCTGGAAGAATCACATCATGTTCAACCTCCATTGACTTGTGAGCACCATCTGGAAGATGTAAAGGTGCAATAGGATCGATCTCAAAAGTCAGAGGTTGCAATTTTGGCTCCACCAGAGGATCATGTGTTGTTTCAGCAACTGGGTGACTACCAGGCCAGACAGTAGTCGGAATAAATTGTGTTGTCACTGGATTCACATTCAACCGCCAGATGTAATTGCCACGATGAAAGTAATTACCACAGGCTGGAAAAGCATTTGTTGGTATCACCTGGGCTTGAGTATACGGAGGGTACATGAAGCGTACCGGTTGAATGAGATTCAGTGTTGTAGGAGGAGATGGATATGCATGATGAGGTGAGGAGCTCAATGGAGTAACCGTTGGCACAAGAGTGGCAGGCCCAGGATGAAGACTCATGCTCAATGGCCAGGGACCAGCTGACCTCATAGCAACAGGACTAGAAGGAAGATTAATGTTCATTACCGGCGGGGCAACACGCGGTGATGGACAGAAAGGTGCAGCAGATGCAGATAGCTTCTTGCTGACACCGTCTTTCATGTCGTGCACAATAGTTAGCATAGGTTGGTCCTCCCTATGTTCCACTACTTGCAAACCAGAGTATGTGGTAGTCTCTGGTGCAGGCGAATCGTATCCGTGACTGTCACCTTTCTCACCTTGTTTGTCTTCTATGACACCCACATGTAGTGCTTCAGGAGACTTCAATGAAGTGTTGTCATTGAATTGTTCACTTTCCCGAGTCACCACATGAATGTCGATTGTATCGGATTCAAGTAGCTTGACAGCACCAGGCCTGACACTAGAATTGTCAGTTTGGACACTAACTAGGCCATCAGACTGATTTTCTTCCAACTTTTGGCTGTCGTCCATTTCAGCTGTCATGTGGTCCTTTGTATCTGAAGCAGCACACTCGTGCATCTCCTTGGAATCCTCTACAATTTGTTTTCCAGTAGGAACATCCTTTTCACCCTTATCATTTTCTATGTCAGTTTCGTGTTTCCCAACAGCAGACTCTGTGTCGTCTCCACACTGACCAGCCTCCAAATTAGAAATGGTTCCCGGAGGTGCCACTGCCACATCTTTGTAGGAAGGTGATTCACCAAGGCTAACTGTTGAGACCCTCTCTGAAGCGTGCCCAATTTCTACCTCTCTGTTGGAGGGTTCCTGTGGATCAGGTTTGCCAGAGATAGGCACATACTTAACCCTGTAAGTCACAGCTTTGACAATTCCCCTCCCAAATTTGTTCAGTGGGGGAGGGGCTCTCGTTGTAGGCTGATCAGTGTGGCTTCCAGGTGGTAACTTTCTTTTCTTTACTAAGTAGTACCTACTACTGTGATTAGAGTTGCTAGGTCTGTCATGTTCAGTCTCAGTAACCTTTTCCTTCTTCTGATAACCATAAGCCTTGCTCATGGACAAAGACGGCTGCTTATAACGGCGACCATAAGCACCAGCTGCCCGAGGCCTTTGAACTGGCTGCCATTCATCTTCCCCTTTAGCATGCATTCCAGTAAATACTTCATCAGAATCATCGGCCTCTTTCTCTATGCCTTTTACTTCTGCCGCTTCAACCACAGGCTCTTCGGGGTGTCCTGGAGAGCTACCTTCAGAGCTTGCTTCATCAGCAAAAGTTTCATTTTCATTGTTTGGCTTTTCTTGGGAGAAATCAAGTAGAGGAGAATCTCTGGGAGATTCTTCAGGGATGTCTTTGCTGGAGTCTTGGCCTAATTTTTCAGCGTCCTACACATTAAAAGTAGAATCCGCGGTGTCAATTGAAAGCAAAGAGCTCATCCGGTAGCAAGATAAGTCTCATCATGGTGATAAATTAGGAAACCATAGCTTTTATAACTCCGGTGCCATGATGCGGGTTGAAATGCAAAATCTAACAAAGTACAATAGGTCCAAGACGGTAACACCAAAGGCAAGCAGCTAACTTGTCATTATTATATGCTGAATCATATAAACACTGGACAGCCCAATAATAAAATGAACCCACTGAGAGTAAATTTCAGTTTCTCCATTATAGCTTTGTTGTATCATTGAAAAATCTACCGGGGTAAGAAAACAGACAAGGAGCCAACTCATGGATATGTAACAAGGAAGATACTGCTTAAGATAGATTCAGAGAGGACATCCATGACATGATATATTTTCAGCCAAAAAAACATAATGAAAAAGACTGAATACCTTCATAGCATAAGTTTTCCGCTTCATGGCTGATAGATTTCTTCTTCCAGAATCATGTGTTGGGTTTATGTAGTCAAGCAAGTCCGAAACACTGAAGAGCAGATCAATATTCCCCAGTCAAATAGCGTACATAAAAAAAAATCATAAATCATATCTTATTCTTGAACTTGGCAATTATAATGAAGGGAACGAATTTCTCTTCATTTTGCAAAGTAAAGCTTAAATTTCCAGATTACAGAGAAAAATACGTCACAATTCAGGTATTGGCACCGAATCGTATGCACATCTTAGAATGTTATGAGTTCAGAAATCTATTGTATGGAACCAGTGGTACACCTTAAATGACCTTTGCTTGCTATTGACGCATCAGGTTTTCGGGTCCCATTCCGGACAGCTTCTTGCTGCTCGATAACCTTTGACTCGAAGTACTCAAGCCAGGCAGCAGCATCCTGCAAATGCACCATGCCACTAGATAAATAAATCAAACCTTTACATGAACTAAAGATAATCTACATTGAGGAAACAACATAACTATGCACAGAAAATAGCAGATTTAGAAAGCATCACCAACGAAAACTTAAATGCTGAACTTGCTCCTGGGACAAAAGAGATTCTGGAACCTGTACCTGAGTACGTAAATCATCAGGGCCCAGCTTTGCTCGAAGAATACGTAAAGTTGTCTGCTCATGCTGAACACTGAGTGGGTATGCTTCCATTAGTGAGAGAGCTATTCCAATGGCATGGTAACTTGCTGCTGTCTGAACAAAAAAGGATAACGTTAGATAGAGGAAGCAACGAGGATTTGCTATCAAGGGAGAAATCTACGCAAAAGTAATGTACCAATGGGACAATACTGTCAGGCATTACTGTAAGATAACAAGCCACTGAAACCAATCAAAGATTATATCACACTCTCCATTTCCTGATTAAAACTCATTGGAAGACTTGGAGAAGTATTTATCACTATTAATTGAAGTACAGGTTGGTTTGCAAAGCAGAACATAAACTCGCATTTAAGAATTTTTAAAATACAGGATATAAGACAAACATCAGGGCTAATTTGAAGAAACTAAAAGAGAGAAACGAAAATCATAAATATCATATTAACACTGCTAAAGTACTCTCTTACTGGGCCAAAGGAAAAGTATTACACCCCCGTTATTTTAACAAAAAAAGAAAAGAGCTGCATCTATCAAGCAGAAAAGTGGGGGCATATCTGTAGAGCACAATATTCGAATACAATATTATTGAAGGACAGAAACAAACCTGAATGTGGTCTGGACCAAGCAACCTCTCATTACACTTTAAAGCCTTGTGAAGATATCTTAAGGCAATATGCACATTGCCAAGACCCTCCTCCATCATGGCAACATTGATGTATGTGGCAGCAGTGTTTGGATGAGATGGACCACAAGTCAGATGCAGCAGATAGAGTGCACGCTTCACATATCTAAAGAAACACCAAAGTAGTTAACCATCTGAGATTCAAATGAAGAAAGCTAGTATAGAAAAAACTGAATTCATAAAGCACAAGGTCGACCAATAAGTTATAAATCTTAGAGACCAAAATGAAAAAACGAGCTACAAAACAAGGGGAAATGTCACACTGATAAAAAACAACACGAGCATCATCCGACTAATTGTGGAGGGCAGCCCTCGTGGTCTGAGGCTCTTCAGCAAGGCATTTCGCTCCAATTTAACAGAGGAGAAAAACAAAACTAATTTTCAAGTCATGGATTTGATAGAGAATTCAATTTGCATTCCAGGATATGCCAAGAGTAGAGTTGTTTCTGGTTATGAGATCTTTCATGAACAGAAGGATCTCAGTGGCAAGCCAAATAACCTTTTCACAGTAGTAAATAACATAAAGTAGTTGGCCTTTCTGGGTTCAATGGTTCTTCTTCCCATATCCAATGAAAAGAAAACAATAACCAAAAATCGCAATCCTCTCAAAGGCTTTTCATCTACGGTTAAAAAATAGGAAAAGATGATAAAATACTTGAGAGAAAACAAAAATCTTACTTGAGAGCCAGCTCTGTATGTTGAAGTCTATAATAGAAGACAGCTAAATCCCCATAGCTCTTCATTGTGTCAGGATGATCAAGTCCAAGCTCCCTCTCATTGATGTCAAGGGCCTTCTGCTGATAAATTGTCGCCTGGATCCACATGAAGGATTTAGAAGGCTTTAATGCCTAATGCGAAGATGAACTATGAAGCCAGTGCCAAAAGTAATGTGGACGACTTCAATAATTAGGAAATTGATTAAAAAGAGACATAAAAAGTAGTCCAACAATTCAATAATTCAACAATCTGATACAAGAGGGTACAGATAATGATAGAAACCATCAGCAAATACTGACACCAACCTGATTAAAGTCTCCAGTGTGATACAGCACTACAGCAAGGAGGCTATACGCTCCTGCTGTCATACGATGATAAGGACCGCAAACTGCTATCAACTTTGCAAGAGCCTGTAGCGCAAACATAGATAAAGGAACACTTAGAATCATCCTTCATTTACAAAGTCATATTGTCTTGAATAGCAGATACCTTGGATCCATAATTAACTGCATCATCAAGTTTTCCTTTATCTAAAGCTGTTTTGGATGATTCTAGAAGCTGCCGGCCATCAGCTGAAGAGCATGCCGCTTGCTATATAAGTCATGACATACAAGCAATTAGCCAGCACTCAGAGCTACAGAGGAAGATAAGGAGGAACCAATATATTAGGACATTGAGATAGAGTATGGTTTGGGTTCTACCTTGTAAACAGGTATCAGGCTGACAAGGTCCGCTGCGTGGAAAGGATCTGAAGAAGTCATGTCATAATCCCTTGGAACCAGTTCAATACCAACCTAAAAGGAATATACTACATAAGTTTTTCAACTAACAGGAAAGAAAGCATTACTATTTGCTCATTGTTCTCCTTATAAATTATTAGCTATCAACCACCTTAATAGATGGATGTCTGAAGCTAATCACATCAATCATAAAATGATCGAAACAACATAACCAAGTGAAAAGCACCTAAAATCAGTCTAATATGTGCATAGCAGCACGCTAAAGATGTGTGTACCCCCCGGGGCAAGGCGGGTTGTTGTTACGGGAAAAGGATAGGATACTGAAGGTTAAAATGATTACCTTCTGGCATAGCCCACGTAGAATCACAAACTTCCTCAAATCATTGTAATCAAAGTCAGTCATATCCCAGTCATATCGCTTCAATAAAAAAACCTCTAGCCATCTCTGCACCACCCGATGGATAGTGCGTGACTGTGGTAGACTGCCAGTCCCAGGAGCCCCGAGCATCAAGTTCAATGCAGATGCCAGTGTAAAAGCCATATTGTCACAACTAACAGAAGCAATCACAGCCTGGATTATGTGTTTATAAGCTCGTATAATCATCTCATGAATGCAGAGAGACTGGACATGAGAGAGCTTTTCAGATAGCTTCACCTGATTAAGAAAAAGGTAGACTCTCAGTCCACGGAAGTGGCATGAAACATCAAGGAATCTGGTGTCTATCCTGGCATAATTTTGCCTTCAAGGTAGAAAATCAACAAGATGGCAGCATATTCCACTTAAACATAAAAGAGGAAAACCTAATGACTGACAACTGATGGCGATCAAATGGTGTCATATGAACCACAAGTCGAACAAGAATGGGAATAGCTTTCGAGATCTTTTACGAAGTGGCTTTAGGTAAAAGAAACAGTACTATCACTTCCTCCAACATGTCAGCAGGGTTAGTTACCAGCTACCACTTGCTATATGTTCTATCAAAACAGAATGCCATGAAAATCACCATAGGATGCTATGTGTGAGCAGATTGCAGAATTGAAGAGATGCATTAGATGTATACAAGGGGAAAACAGAAAATCAAAACCAAAGAAATACTTCTCCCACAAGCTTAAAGGAGTAAGAGAAAACCCTAACAGCAGTATAGGAGGCACCCTCCCTCCACCCCACCAAAAGACACCCTGAAAGAGCAAGCAGCTTCAAGCTATGTAGATGATACTCAATATTCTTTCTAAACTCCTTTTTCAGCTCTTTGTAGTTTCATTACAAGACCTGGCTTGAAAACACTTTCGGACTTTCAACAATCATATAAGCTTCAGGTATAAGATGGTGTTCAGTAAATCTGAGCTTACACAAAATAAATATCAACAGGTATATTTTATTTGAAGGGGATCACAGGCCAGAGTGAGAAGCTCACCACACGGCCCAAAGAGCGCATTCTAAGACCTCTAGTGTGCATGAAATCAGTCAAAGTTCGGCCATCAACAGGTGAAAGTTCCAAAGAGCCGAAATCTGCAACCTACACTTGAAATTTTCTGCCATAAGAATTTACCAGCATCATATGAAAAGGAAAGTATTGCATAAAAACATGAATAAACAATGCATACCAGCTTAGGAAGAGCAACTTCATCATAATATTTTTGGGACAAATTGATAAGTTCCTGCAAAGACTGAACAAGCATTCTTTGGTTAATCATCAGAACCCAACAAGAAGAATATCTATTTGGCTCTATAATGATTACCTTCTGATGTAATCCCGTTCGTGACTCTCTCAACCGAACAAACGCAGCCTCAGACAACATCTGTCTAAGTGGTAGCTCATCCTCATTAAATTCAGTTTCAAGTAAAGATGCCGCAGAATTAGGATTCCCTTCGGAACTGGAACTTTCGGATTGTAGTGGTGCAATCCCTTCTGCCTTCTTGCTTTTAAGAGACCTGAGAGGTGAGCCAAGGCCCTGAATCTTCGTCTCACTCTTTGTTTTCTCAAGAGATGACTGTTTCTCTTTTTCATTGTTTTTCTGGTCTTGCAAATGTTGAATCCAACAAGCTCCTAGCTCCCATCTTATGAAATCATCTTTCTCTACCTTCTCATCCTGAAGCTTCACGAGACTATCTCCCAAAAGTTTCTCCACAAAAGCTTTTGCAGCAGTATGTTTTTCGTCATCTGAACCTTCCAGTGGCATTGCTGACTTCTGAGGTTCAGTAGTTGCTCCTTTGTGAAGAAGCAACCTAAGACTGAAAAAAGGGTGGGGAAAAGAGCTCTACAGTTTCAGCCATCACATCACATAAACTCATACAATGGCATAAGACAAAAATTGGAGGAAAGTAAAAGCAAAGGTTCCACTTTAAAGGATGAGTTCAAGACCCCATCTGCATAAACAAATACCTATTAATATTCAGTGCATTCGCACCACCTTCAGGCTGATCAAATACCTCCATGCTTGTAGATGGAAAACACGTTTCCAAACTTTCTTTTCTATCAATTTTGACAGTGGCAATATATCCTGCAAATCTCACGTTTATGGAACCTAGACTGCCAATGTCCTGCAATATGAGTTTAGAATATACCGTTTGCAAGAACTGCTATGAGAATCCATCTAGAGGTAACCTATAAAATTGAACCACTTACATGTGGGGCAGTGTTTTCATCAGCTGTTATCCCTTTGAGAATGTTTTTTTCCACAAGGGCCCTCTGCTCCAAACCAGTGGCATGAAGGCCATCAATCTTAGTATCGACCTTACAATTGGCATGCCTAGCATCCCTCATAACTGTGATGTACAGGTCTCCAACTCTTTCAGTATGAAGTATCTCATCATTTGCACCTAAATTGCTTAAAGTTGATTTTTTCATCAAATTATCCAAGGTAGAGACACCACGGAAAATTGCTACATCTACAAAAAGGCTGTGGACAAGGAAAGCCTTCCGATCTCGAATTTGTCTATCTTCGGCTGTCTTGCATGGCATTGCAGCGACAAACTGGAACTCATTCGCCCAAGGTATCAAATCACTTCTACCATCCCTTCCCCAGCCACCACCATTTCCTCCCCAGATTTCATCTTCTACAGGAAGAGGAGGGAAGGTTGCTGGGGACTGTGCTGCAGCTGGAGGGACGAGCCAAGTGTTGGCTCTGAAACCACATGGGAGATTACCAAACTGAAAACGGGAAAAGGGAAACTTCATCAGGATGCATCTCATATCGAACCCACTAAAATCATTAAATTCAGTCGCAAGGTCCTCAAAATTTATGCTTCAAGCTAAAGAAGTCTGGGAGATTTCATACCTTGTTGCGTTCCGAAAATGCTTTCATGAGATCACTATATGCCTGGATCCAATCAGGTTGCAAGTCAGAAATAATTTTTCCGGCCAAACCAGATATAGTGGGAAAACAGCACAAATAGATGTTTTACAAGAACAAAAAAATTGATAAAGAAACCAAGAAAGGGAATCAGTTATTGCAACTTGGTTGCTTAGATATTCTTCAGCAGTCTACCAAGGACTAAAAGCACTCGCAATATTTTCCGCAGGTTTCTTGCTTAGGGTGTATGCTTTCATCGATTAGTAATAAAACAAACCCTTGTATTATCTCCAAACGCAGGTCAGCCTATTGGTCTGAAAAGCTATGGCATTTCTTTTCATACCCAGGTCAGCAGATGATAACACCATTACCATTCTCAACCCCAGACAGAGACAGATCATGATAGCATCAATCAACCAACATCATAAGAATGCGCAAAACCACAATCATCAAACCATTCAGAACAAAATGATCACTTACTTTGTCAAAAGCTCTACTTAGCTGCCGTAACAAGCCAACAAGAGTGGGAGACAGGACCCTATGCTTGCCAAAACTGAAAAATCCTCTTCTGCAAGCCTCAACTAGAACAAGCTTTCCATTGCAAAGTTTCACCTGTGGAATACAAACGGCAATTGATATTTCACTGAGAATTGCTTAAGCATTTTGGATTGGAGACAGCGCATGTGCAAGTAAATTTCTCTAGGACAAAAAATTAGAATGAACACTGAGTATAAAGACTCCGCATAAAGATTTTCAATATGAGAAGTATCTTACATTCAAGAAAAAGAGATGATCATCCGCTAAAATCAGATCATCGTGTGGCTTCAAGACCCTTCGTATAGCTGCATTACGAATGACATAGCAAGTGTCAACACATGTACTGCATAAACAAACTTATAATTTAGAATATCTGAGTACATTTACTTGGATTGCATGTCCATCATGTAATGTTTCTCCATTTGCAATCAATCATTAAGAAACCCTAGAGCACATACATGATGATTGATGCATTATAAGATCATACAGGTACGAATCTATGATACATGCAATCTACGATTCGTGCAATCTATTGCCATCCTCAATCTAAAAGGTACTCTAGCTATTTTGAGAGAGAGACTGACACCTGCGCAACTCCACGAGTCACGGCTAGGTATCTTCACACTCGGATTATCAAACCACATTAAATTTTATTTCACAGTATCAATTATAATCATCCTTTCTGTTTGCCAGCTCTGATGAATTAATCGTCGTTTTGAAGGCTAGCCCCTAACCCTGAACTATCTTCCTACGCTTTCCTCCTTCCAGTCTTTTCTTTATTATTCATTTTTTTAACCTCTTATAACCCTAAAATAATCTCAATATTTCAAGCACAAAACCAAACGAATCAAGCAAGCTAATCGCATCACCTTAGCCCAGCGCTAACTGTATAATCAGAAATTATCAACAAATCGCCATTGCAACTTGCAAGCAAGGAAAAGCGTTGAAAAGAGAGATGCTCACATTGAATCGGAGGAGTGAGATGAGCGAGAGAGAAGAACTCATAGAATCCACCAAGCTTAGGGCACGCATTGTTCATCGTCTCTCCTTCCCCATCCAACGCATCATCCTTCGCCGCCGCACCTTTCACCACACCACCAGCATCCTCCGTCGCCGGGGCTGCCGTCTCCGATGACTGCTTGCCGGTGGCCCCCTTCCCCGGCTTCTTCGACGAACCACCGGCAACGGCGCCGGCGCTATCCTGCGCCGATTTGACGTCATCAGCCTTCGGCGAGGGGCCGAAGCTCGTGGTGCAGGCGACGATGTCGAGCAGGCGTCTAACGTGCGCCACCGCGGTGACGTCATCATATTCCTCTGTTGGAACAAACCACCGTGTGAGTAGCAGTGCGTCAAACACTGTCGTTTTGGGTTTTTTTTTTTATGAAATTCTTTTTTGGATTGATTTCGGGGAACGAAAAAGATAGGAGGAGGATAGGGTGAGGTGGCGTCGTTTTGAGATAAGAGGATTGGGGTCACCTTCAACCAATGTGAGGGTACATGGCTTGAGTGCGGCTACGTCCACCGTATCTTTCAATCGTGGACCTCTCACCTGCATGAATCATCCATCAGATTCGCAAGACCGTTTTAGGAAAATTTTGAATAATATTCGTGGGGTCGTGGGGTCCATATTGTCTAAAGTTTACTTATAGATTTATGTCATAAGTTCGTGAAATGAAGGATTACAACAATTCTGTAGGATTAGAGTATAATACCTCATGGGAGAGTGAAAAGTTGGTGAGGTTACAAGTCTCTGTGTTCACTGCTAGCAGTTTCCGGATGTCGATTACTTTGTCCGTCGAGATACCCTGTTTGAACAATGCTCGATGAACTTATTGAACTGATTTTGCTTCATCATTTTGACTGCTTATGCATAGATTTTGTTTATTCTGAATTTTGATGGTGTGTGAGAATAAGAGATTCGAGAAAAATCTCATTCACATGGAATGGATACGATAGCAATTTTGTTTCATCTTCAATAAAAACAAAAAGAACATAGAGGGCCACAAGCATGCAAGTGTAGATTTCTCATGAATTAGGAAAGAAATGAAAGGGACAAATTATTGTTATTCGAATGATATACTTGTCATATGCCATATTTTACACCTATGTCTATGATATTACTTGCGAATTACAACATTTCATTAAGACCAAAGTGAGTGGTGTATAGATTTGTGAGCTTATATTGTTTTTCGTATAAAAGAAACTATAACATGCACATGAGATCCTAAAATGATTCATAAGATAAGATAAGATCGTTGTGTCAAATATTCTTTTAGAAAATAAAATATATTCTATATCGTGTCTACCAATGCATTCCATTCATTTTCGACTATGTATCGACCATTCATTTTCGAATAAGTACTGAATTCTTAAATCCAACAAAAGAGAATACCAAACTCCACATGAATGTAAATATATCCTTCGAAATTGTCTCCCTTTCTTTACTTATTCCATTATGTAGATCGTGGAACAGTTTAACTCAACAACTTTCTATAAATGGATTTTCAGTTTCATATTGCCTAATTTAGAATTTCTCTCAAATTATTTACTCCATTGATGGCTCTGTTTTTTATGTATTTTTTTTTTCATGATAATAAATGACAAGTACACCCATGCATGCAACAGAACACAGGGGGGCCGATAACATAGTGCCCCTTGGCAATCAAAATAGGTAAGAGTCAGATTTATATACCAAAGCATATGAGTGAAAAAAATGGCGAATAAAATCTTTACCAAGGCCATATTGATCAAGAATTAAGGGGAACTCATTTTTTTTTTTACACGGACAATTTGAAACAAACTTACACAGTAATGAAATGCTAGAAACGACAACTTTGAGTTTTGACAGCATTCTCTTTCGTGCTTTGACTTCGAATAAGTTTCAGAATTAAGATATTCTTCGTATATTACCAATCAATTGAATATAAGAATTATCCGAAGACTGCAAAGTGCAAACAAGTTACAGATAGTCCCATCTGCTATAGTAAGTTTTCGAGGCTCAAACCTTTAAGAGAGCAATGCTGTCATCAGGCAGGTTGACCGTGACATCCAAAACAACTGGGAGAACTGCAAAATTTACAGAACAAAGATAAAACTTAATGACGACATTGATATGAGACTATAGATTATATCATCAACTATCTGATAATCAGGCTTATATTAATCAGTCAATCCTGGACAGAACAGGAGTTGGATGTCCATACTCTTTTCTTCTTTCTTCTTCTTGTCCCCCTTTGTCTTCCCTTTGCTCCCCTTAGGTGCCATTTTCCTACCTCAGCTGCACTCAATTCGCTCTTCTGAAATAGAAGCAAACAGGAAAACGTACCGACTAAATCAATGACCAAAGATGATATTCAATATTTTTTTCGAATAAATGCCGATATGTCTAACACCATAAGAAACTCTTATATCTGTAGCGAATCTTATAACTCATAGTTATAAAGAGTATAACATTATCCATACCTATTCAACTCGAAACGGATACTTACCAACAGAGCTGATTCACAGCTGCAATGGAACAGTGGACACCGAAGAACCAAGTACAAACAAACCGGCGACTATAATGAATTCTTTCCTGCTTAGTTGAAGCTTGTTTTCGGCCTTCTTCAATGGAAAAGCTCTTGAAAACGACCAACAGGACGAAAAACGAACGTGAGTTGCAGCAACCAATCAAACGCGACGAGTCAGCTTCTTCAATGAGAAGATGAAGTGTGCATTCATTTTATTGAATTGGAATTGGAGAAGTGCAGATTATGAAAATAGAGTTTTGTGTTCTTGTCAAATATTTGAGATAAGAGTGTGGAAAGGGAGGAGGGAAATATGAAGAGTGAGGGGATGGATGGGTACGATAAGGAAGGAGGGGTGGAAATTTGAGTGTGATATGGATATTGATATTAGACTTGGCATTTTATGACTAGATTTTATGTTATTGTTGAACGATTTGTTAGATTCTTTAGGTTTGTTTTTGTCATAAACCAACTCGGCTTAGGATTAGCGAAGTCGTGGATGATTCATCTCCTTCGAAATCTTCATGATAAATGAATGGAGGAAGAATCTCTCATGCTGTATTTCCAAGTTTCTCTAATAACTTGGAAATACAGCATCACTCTAAGTTTATTACTCCTTTTATCACAAATAAATTATCTTTCAAAGAGACATCGGTATAATATGAGAGAGAATCACTCTAAGTTTATTACTCCTTTTATCACAAATAAATTATTATATGTTGGCTTGATACGATTATTAAAAAATTCAATCATTGGTATAATTTTACCCTAATGTCTTTGGTGTATGCATATTAGTATAACATTCGGCCCATCACTTTACCCTTTACACATGCTAAAAGTAAAACACATGAATGGATGATAAGTAATCATAATCTCCAATGATTTATGCAAAAGTGATTAGTCATAAATCGCATAGACTACCGTCGTAAAGCAAGTCAACCAACACTTGTACGTACTAATCGTCACGAAGCACTTGATCAATGGGGCGGTATATTTTTGGTATCCCATTTTGTTTGGACACTTCGTTGACTCATTAAAACAACATATCATGAGTGACTAACTATCGTGTACATTCCAAGTGTGACTTGATCATGCCCCATTATGTACCGTGTCTGTAGACTTCGTCAACCTCTAATCAGTAAATAAAGGAATGCTAATGGTAAGGGTTAAAAATTAAACAGAGAAACCTAGGATCACAATATTGGGCAATTTGGACCCTAGATGGACAGTTCTTTCTTTCTTTCTTTTAAACCGACATTTCTTCCAATAGAGAGACCGCGTTCTCACCTCGTGCAATTAACATATAACCCGACAATTCCAACCCAACACAGTGAACTATAACACATTGCTCGCGTGCATTATAATGCTAGGACTCAGGATTGCTCCGTCGAGGGAGATCAAAAGAGAACTTGACATGAGAACATGAGAAGACATCTGGACATGCTGCATCTTATTGAAATGAATATTTCTACCTGAATCATTGAACAGAGAACCTCAGCACGAATAACAAATCAAAAAGAAAGCATGGATGGCATCTACACCTGGATATCAAAAGCCAAAAGGATAGACCAATAGACCATTACATCATATGGAGTATTGTACAAAGAGATGCCGCATCACATAAATAACACATCTTGCAAGTAATCTAAATAAACCAACTGTTAGTGGCCTAATGTTAGAGACCAATATTACATAACGATAAGTGCTATTGTTTAACGTGGGAGACCAAAAAATACTTGCACCGAGAACAGGAACGACTCATGAATGGGCACTTTCTACGGTATGTGGTTATAAGAGAGGATTCATACCATCTAACTTGGCGAAGGCTGACGAGGACTCATCACCATTTTCACCTCAAATCCATCTCTTCTTCTTGTTTCAAAGCCTTCATCTTTTTCTTCTCTCCTTGTGTGATCACATGGCTTTTCAGCATAGCAGTTCCTCAATGAATGCCCTTGGTTGAATTCTACCTTCATATAATGTCATCATGATGCATGTCTTCAAGCTGCATCTTTGTAAGAGGAATTGCAAGCAATACCTGGCTACAAGAGATCACAGCCAAGTTCTTATGAAAACATATTAGAACGACAGCAATTTGCATCCAGCCCAACCGAACTTACATCAAAGCTAAGTACAGCTAAACCAATAAAGGCTATTTCCGTTGAATAGTGGCATTACCAGTTTGATTTGAAGGTGGAGCACATGTAAACACCGACCGAGTTCATTCAAGCACGAATTGATCAGCCTAATGTTTCTTGAATTATATGAAGTTTCACTGCATACCAAAATCTGATAAGATGTTCTATGCACGAGATACACAAGGGAGGATACTGATTCTGGAAATTATGATTCTCATGAGAAATAACATGTAAGTCAGTGGAACAGGAATAAAAGAAACTAAACTAAGAACTTACATTGAACATCTTTTAAGAACAATCAGACGAGAAGCCATAGTTTTTTCTTCAATGCACTTGGGACCATAAATATGTTGTTTAAATCCAGATAGCATTCTAACAGAGTACATATAAGTGAAAAATGAGCAACTCGAGAAAGCAAATCAAAATCTATAAAAAAAGAAGAAGAAGAAAACTCCAACTTTTAAATTAAATAGGAGGAGGGATCAGCACAAAGTGTTGATCAAATGCAAGAAGGCAGTGATGGCAGCTGAGCAACAGCCAGAACGACAGAGTCATCCCAGGACAATGTCAGGAGAAGTCTAGGCCAGTATTCAATACTAGAATACAGCCACGCTTTTTAATTCAACCCAATCAGATCTTGGTTTTACTATAGAAGAGCTTGCGACTGTCACAATGCCAAACTCGGCACAAGGTTCCAAACCCTCAGCACCATCAATACCAACCTGATCAGACCTTTACTATAAACATCATATCGTTCCTAAAGATTTGAAAAACAAAATAATTCACACAAAAACAAACTAATCGACAGTGCACATGATGGGAAGTTATATTAACTTGGAAAACATATCATCAAACCAATAAGATGATCAAATCACAATTAAATCAAACTAGTTCGAGACAAGCTAGTTCAAGAACAATAAAATTCTGATGGAGGAAGGATCAGCATAACATTTTGATCAACTACAGGAAGGGAGAGATAGCAGCGACTGCACCAACAAAATCGACGCAGTTCAATGTGGGGAGAAGTCTAGGCTAAAATTCAATTCTAGAAAGCAGCCCACGCCTTTTAATCCGACCCCATTACGCTTAGTTTTACTATAGAAGAGCTTGCGACTATCATAATGCGAGACTTAGCACAATGACAAGGGCACCCTTCGAACACCTAAGCCGCCATCAATCCCATCCTACTCAGACCTTTTACTATAAAACATCATATCCTTCCTTGTAGATCCCAAACATTATAACACAAAATCAAATTCATATCATATTTTGCAAAATCGCCCCATTAGAACCTGAAAAACCCATAAGCATTAACCTGATTTACCATAAAATTGTGAAAATTGGGATAAAAATTGGAGAACCATCCAATTAGCCCCACATAGAAACACCATTTGCAGACTCAACCCATCAGAATTTGAACTTGGAAGTGTTTCTGGCTTATCGCATCAATCATGTTTAATTTATTAAAATTTCAAAAGCAGAAAAACAGTTTCAAGGATATTGTAGCAAACATGAAAGGGATGTGTGGGGGGAAAAAATGAGACTGCCTAAGAAAGAATAAAGAGTAGAAAGATCTCGACACTGCGAACGGTGCCGGATTCGGCGGCGGCGGCGGCGGGGCGAGGCAGTTTTGTGTCGTTGCTCGCGATGTGATGGGTTTTGAGATGGGGTATGGCGGCTAGTGGCTAGGGGTTTGCGCAGGGTTTTGATTAGTTGGGTTATACAGCTGCTTGCTCTCAATTTTGCTACAGGCTACAAGTACTGTATAGTTTGCCTTGTGGGCTTGCTTTAATCTGATGGGCCTCCTAATAGTTGGATCAGCCTGGTTTATAAGGATACATTGCTCTGAAGCCCAATATCAGCGTTACGAGTCCAAGAACATCATACTCCTATGAAATCCCAGGCAGTCACCGAATATGAAACCCAGTGATGAAGCTTTTTCACCGATGATGGTATTAGAAATTAGTCTGTATCTGTTATTCCTAATTTAATAATATAAATAAATAAATTGTGTCCTATTTATCAACGTGGATATGGACCAATCGTGGAGTGTTTATTTGCATTAGCGATTGGCAGAACTCCCCATGCAAGTGCACCACGTTATAAAAAGAGATTGAAAAACTAAAACAAGGGTGTTTTTTTAAAAAGAAAATCTTGAAAGATTTTTCTTTAATCAATCGTATAATCTGTAAATTTGGAGAATTTTTTAAATCAGTTTTCGTGGACAGACTCACCATTACAAAATAGCTCGACACTCAACAACTAAAACAAGGGGTTGAATGCCAGTAAATCTCGAAATTGAACTAAGCACCGCCTATTCCTAAGCATATATGCATGTATAACGAATGAGACTGCCTGAGAAAGAATAAAGAGTAGAAAGATCTCGACACTGCGAACGGTGCCGTGTTCGGCGGCGGGGGGAGGCAGTTTTGTGTCGTTGCTCGCGATGTGATGGATTTTGAGATGGGGTATGGCGGCTAGTGGCTAGGGCTTTGCGCAGGGTTTTGACTACACAAAATCAGAAACAACAGTACATGGGGAACTGTTTTGCAAAAGCAAAGATTAAATTCAAATGTTGAATAGCTCACTCAGCGAATGAGGATTCCATGATCTAGCGGTTAGGACATTGTACGATGAATTCAGCATCAACCTCTGATTTCCCAAATCCTTTTTACCCTTTCGCTCACACGCATTTACTCCCTCTTCTACACTACTCGTTTCAGCACTTCAGTTCCTCAGTTTTCCGCTCAACAATGGACACCGAAACCCGACGGCGAATCGAGTCCACCGTCTCCGAAATCCTGAAACTCCGACATCGACTCGATGACGGAGGTCAGCGTCCGCGCCATGGCCGCCGAGCAGCTCGGCCTCGTCCTCTCCGATTTCGCCTCCAAGAAACTCATCTCAACCCTAATCGACTCCTTCCTCCTCGAACTCCAACTCACCGAAGACGAGGACAACACACCTGCTGTGCCTGTCAATGCAGCGTCAGTTGATGGAGACTCCGCGATGCAGACTTGTTCGATTTCGCCGGCACAGCCGGGATTGGAGGGTGTCGTGGCGGAGGACGACGTGGACAAGAAGGATGATCTGGTGCCGGTTGGCGGCGATGGCGGTTTCAGCCGTGTCATTTGCGATGTATGTTTTGAATTTTCGGTGGAATGTTACTTTTTGGGATTGATTTGATTTGATTTTGTGCCCTAATTTGTTTAGTTTTGTGCTTTCATGTTAATGCTGACTTTCGAGCGTAATGAGAGTGGATTGGAGTTAACTGAGTATCGGCTTAGGTTTTAGCAATGTCGGAATTGCAATGATGCAATATGTTCAATGTTGAAGGAGTTCAGTTGGATAAGCGATGGGATTGATGCGGAGAGATCTGAGGTTACTTTTGGTTTGACTTCAGGCAGAGAAATAGACCATGATTGTTGGGAGGGAACTATGATTTTGATATCCGCCAGTGGTGTCATTGTAGAGTTAAATGGAGCTTAGACGATCATAACCTCATCGGGTATCTGATTATTCTTCATGCTATGCTTCAGTGAATTCATTCTTAGGTGGTTTAATTCCATGGTTATTATCTTGCAGCTATAAAAAAAGGAGACATGTTACAGTTCCTGGCTCTAAAAGGAATGCCATTGTGTCAATAACAGAATTCTATGAAAAAGATGGGAACCGTGTTCCTACGCAGAATGGTAGTGCATAATGTTTATATTTATCGTTCTCGTGGTGCACTTTTCTTGGTCGGTACACTGGATACAAGATTCTTTGAATAATTTGATCGCGTTATTTGCTCTCAGGGATTGTGCCATCTTCTCGTTCATAAGATTTTGTCAATTTATTCTTCTTTTTTTCCTCCCTTGTATTACTCTTGCTTCATATCTGCAGGAGCTATACTGACAAGTGAGCAGTGGTCGATCTTCAAGAACAACATCCCTGCAATTGAAGAGATCCTATCAAAAGCTATGTCCAGCGCAAGGTGGATCTCATAACATAACTGCAGTTTTTCTTCATCAGCTTTCTGTTTGGAGCCTAAGCCGCTTAACACAGATCTTTCGACTCATGAACTGTAGATTGAAACTTGAGCAACGACAAGCTCGAGATGCTTGCATTGAATCTTCAGTGGCAAAAGCCCAACTTGTAAATTCAAACTCCAGAAATGAACTTGATCAGCAAAAAGAGATGCACAACAGCCCAGTTTCCGCTGGACAAATGCTTGACCAAACAACACATATCACTTCTAACCTGTCAGGACTAACTCCTGTTGAGATCATCCGTTTCAATGGTACAAATTATAATCAGTGGTTTGCTAGTATAGAGCCACTCTTGAATCAGCTGAAGGTGGCTCATGTGCTTGTTGATCCTTGCCCAATTGCTTGAGGTGTTAACAGGGAGAAAGTTGGTCAGTTCTTGGCTGCTGTTCAGAAGTGGATGGATGATGATTACATTTGTCTCCTCAATATCTTGAATTCTCTCTCTGATCCTTTATTCAACCAATATATGAAGAAATTCGGCACTGCTAAGAAGCTGTGGGAAGAACTCCAACTCATTTATCTTCATGAAAAGCACGGCTCCAGGGTATCTCTTGTTAAGAAATGCCTTGAATTCCAAATGGTCGAAGAGAAATCAGTAGCCCATCAGGTTCAAGAATTCCATGAAATTGCCAACTCTATCATCTGAGGCTGGTATGTTTGTTGAAGAGAAGTTTCATGTAAACGTCATCCTTTCCAAACTTCCTCCATCTTAAGTTTGGAAAGGATTTAGTGTTAAACTGATGAAGGAGGAGCATCTACCAGTGTGGCATCTGATGAATCATATCAAGCATGAGGAGTCATCTCGTGGTGGAGGAAGCCCGAATGAGGTTGCTCTGAAAAGGGTGAATACACCTGAGCATCAGCATATGAGAAAGCTCGGACCCCCTACGACGGTGATGAAGAAACCGGGAAATTCTCATGCATACCATGAACCCGAGAAGGACCGACGGATTTCTAAATTCTGCCATTATTGTAAGAAGAAGGGTCATGTTACAGACCAGTGTTGGTTAAGAAAATCTCGGAGTCAAGATCATAGTGGCGCGGTGTAGATGCAGATGTCAACACAGATAAGTTCGTTCATTAGTCCCTCGCACTTCTCCCTCTCCTTATGGTCTGGATGTCATAGAATACATGCCGGTAGCTGTCTGCATTCGTGCATTTGGTCGCTTCGTTGAGTCATCATCCAATGGCAACGATTTAATGCATTAACGTCAAAGTTGTATATTGCATGCTGGGTAGAAACCATTGCACTTTTGACAGGAAAGAAGACGTAGCATGACTTGGGAAGTTTTATCATCTCGCATTCGATGTTCATCTTATTCTACAGAATTGATCTTTCTTTTGTGCTCGAGATCAATTTCTTTAATGTTTTAGTGCCTACACTACCCACGACGGGCAGCATGGGCACCAACTGATGTACCAACCAGAGAAAAGGAAAGGATATTCGTCATTGGTAAAAGCATCAGGTCGTAGTATCATTTTCTATCCCACAGGACACCACGTGATTTATCGTACGATATATGTTTCTTAAATTTCCCAAAGTCCCAACAGAAAAAGTCATTTCAAGAGTTGAACTATTTGTGGCAAATTTTGTTTTGAACTTTATTCAGGTTGGGATTTCATTTTCGAGCACAGTTTTTTCCTTGTAGCACAACAAGAGTGTGTGGGATTTCGATTTGCTCAGTTTAGTGGTCTACTACGAGACAACTGAATGCGAGCACCTTACGTTTTATGTTATTGAAGCACGTATTCTAAAATAATATTCAATAACTCAGGATAATTAACACATAACATCATGTCTTAATCGTTCAACTTGCCAAATCATGAATCTTCTAATGAAATTCTCTGGTGGCGGCCCATACACACCAACACATGGAAAACATGCCTAGCTAGGAGTAGGGACTAATTCTTGGTATAGAAGTTTGCTTTGATCAGGTTATTCAATTGAGATTATTTTTTTCTGACTTATCTATCTATTGCTTTCTCTAATACGATAGACTCCATTAATTTTATCTTACTATATCAAGAAAAAAAAAATACAGATAGAAAAATACATTTAGATTTTTATCCAAAACAAAGCACACGAATTTTTACAGAACAGAGTATGCCTTGAAGTCATATAATCACGTGTATATATATATATATATAAAAAGCTTGCAGTTAGTGATTACCTTAGCATAGTAAGTAAATCACACAATGTGCACTGGATCGATCACGTGCATGCGCACGTAACGTAACGAGAGGGCACACGAAACCTTAAAAATAAAGACCAAGTTGTGAACGTTCACATGAAAGCAGGATACATGTGTTTCTCATGTGTTTCCTCTGAAGATGTCCACTTATTGGCCCAACAAATAAAGCATTAAAAAATATCGACAAGCACTTTCACACACATTCATATTCCGACATTGCTATCACGCGTTTCGTATGAATGCGTAAACAATAAGAGAACTTGGTGCTTGTTTCCAAAACCAAGGTAACATCTAGTAACATAGTGGCGTGACAGGAATCGTGATCCAAACGACACACATTTCATCGTCATTGAACAAATATACATATGTCGATGTTAGAGTTATAGCATGAGTCACGATGCACGCTTGATAGCTCACGTCGTACGTACAAGTTGGTAAAACTATTCATGCATCATGGGAACGCACAAAATAATATTGATGTGTCTGACCTAATGATATTAATCGGTGCGATTTTGATTATTCGTTGATTATGATGGATAAAGTTATAAATGAATCGATTAAGGTTTTTAAAACCGTAATCTTTGATTAATCGGTTAATTAAACAGTTATGATTAAATGATTAATCTATTTTTTAATCAATTAAATAAACGATTATAGAAAATCAAATAATCAATTTTTATTCGATCAATCGATGAAAAACAAATGAATAATTAATAAAAATGATTCATTTATGAAAAATATATTAGTTGGTTATAATGACCGATAACCGAATCAAATAAATAAACGATTTTATATTAAAAATCAAAAATCGATTCGATTAATTTATCAATTTCGATTTATACCATTTAATTTCGATACAATAAATAATTTCATAATTATTCTAACATCCTTGCGATTTTTAATGCGGTTTTTATTGCAAAAGCACAACATGAGATGAGTCATTGTGACAGAACTTATGTCAGTGGGATCCTCCACGTCGGACATGTTAGTACAAAAATAGACCAAGTCCTTGATGCTATTCAACTAATCTGCATTTGTACCATAAACACTAGGAATCAAGAATGTATCTATACAGAGCAATCTACATATCCTAAAATCAACAATGACGATCAACGGAACTATAGAAAAATGATTTAGAATCAATGACAATTCCGTCAATATGATAACAATCTATGAATATGAACAGAAATACACAAGCTCCTTATTAGCTTGTAGTAGTAGTAGTTGTTGTTTATCGACTTCATCCTTCGCCGCAACCAACTAACAGATCCCTTCCGCTACAAAAGTATCGACCAAGTTAAGATATAATAGCTCGTGTTACCTAATGGATGGATGATATAGCAGCGAAGGAGTTAGATACACGACCGAATGCAGCAAACAACCTTTCCTTGATGATCTGCTCCGATCCCTGAGACTTGATAACGAAGGTGTGAAATACAGCATCATCTCCGGCAGTCAGTTTTGCATCGACGACGTTCAACTCTGCATCTTTCAATGCTTGGATGACCCTCGCGGCGGGATGTGCCTCTAGACGGCAGCTCACTGTCACGATTACCTCGTCTCGGATGGTTTGAACATCAACTTCTGTCGCCTGATCCTCCGATCCCAAAGACGAATCCCTTGAACCGATACCAAACCTTTCGACCCTCGCGGCTTCCAATTCCTTGACCTTATTCTGCAACTCTGTGATGTAAGAAATGGCATCTCCAAGCAAAGAGGCCTTGTCCATTTTGGAAATATTGGGCACAACAGCTCTCAATGCATAGAACTTCTGGTTCAGCTTCTCTCTCCGTTGTCTCTCAGCCTCAACGTGATTCAGAGGCTCTTCTCGACCATTCGCTGGCTTTCGACCCCTCTTCCTTGGCTTCTTCTCATCCGATGGCCCAGGCTTGTCCTCCCTAAATGACACTGCCTCCGCGTCTGAATTCTCAGGCTCAAAATTCATGGGAGGTCTCGGCATAGCGGTGCCTGCAGCATTAATCGGCACTGAGGGCAGATTTCGATGATGGGGAGGTTTAAGCATAAACTCCTCCCTAGCTCCATTCACGTATCCTGCCAAACTATTCCCTGGCGTAATGGGGCTGTAAACTTCGGTTAAAGCTGAGTGATTTACGCCATGATCATTTCTCCAGCTCGGACTCTGAAAGCCATTTCTTGAACTCGGCATCGACAGCCTGCTTCCATTGGCATAAGAACCCAATGGCCTCTCTTCCACCTTCCTAACAGCAAGTTTCTCTCGAAACTGAGCACGACCTGTGTCAAGATTCTGACCAAATATCTTCGTAGCCTCGTTCACTAGGCTGCCGTCATATATTGAGCTCTGAAGCAAAGCACTTCCATCCACTTCCTTCACCAGACGCAGAGCTTCGGTTGCTTTAGGCCTAACTAGCGAACCTTGATCGGAAAACCGAATCTTCACTGCCTGTATCATCTCTAGGTTCTCCGGCAATGATCTGATCGATCCCAATTCAACCACACCATAGTCTGTAGGAATCATAACAACCGTCCGAATCCCAACGGACTTTGCAAACGACGACCGGACACAATACTCGGAGCTAGAATTCAACAAATCAGAAGCCCAAACATGCTTGCCCAAGGCTAAACACCGCCCTGGTCCGCCTTCTCCTCGAGGAAAAGAAAAGTACATGGACACAAGCAAGAAAACTTCCATATCCGTCACCCTATCCAATCTACAAGCCAAGTTTTCATCATCCGAATCCCCGAACAATGAACTTAGTTTATGAAGCACCCTTTTCCTCATCATTTGTTGCCTTTCATCGTCTTCGAGCCGAAAATGAATC
The DNA here is from genome assembly GCA_001925005.1 of Drosera capensis. Lineage (NCBI taxonomy): Eukaryota > Viridiplantae > Streptophyta > Magnoliopsida > Caryophyllales > Droseraceae > Drosera > Drosera capensis. The sequence goes on along the minus strand of LIEC01012168.1, from coordinate 41,959 downwards.
AGATTAGATTCTTCCCCTGGCAGAGGCTCTCTACAATGCCCATCGCCCCATCCCAAAACAACATCTCCGATCTCCAACTGCCAAATTCGCCACAGGAAAGCATAGTTCCAGCTGAAGTTTGATGCATTTGGCCTGTCAACAAGATCAGAAAGTTTTTGATGTAATTTATCATCATTCTCAGCGTTGAACGACAAACTCACTGTGATATCGGAACATGATATCAAGTAATTGAAAGCCCGGTCTCCCAATACCGCGGCAACAATGGCCTTATCCTCCCCATTCCACACCATACGATCCATGAAACCCAAACCACTATTCTTCAACAATAACACAAAACTCAGCACCAGATAACCACAAGAGTCCTCATCAAATCACAAAACCCAAAACCCCTCAAAGAATTTAAAAGAACTCCAAATGAGATCTCTTTAAAAACCGCATACCCAGATGAAAAAATCAACTACCCGTTTGTCAGATAGCTGGATCCAATGCATTCAACCACACGATTCACCAAAAAACCAACCTTTCTTTCACGATATAAAATATCCAGATCTCAAAAACTCAACCAAATGACTCCAACACCATCAAACCCCATCGAAAACACAAAAAACCCAAATAGAAATTAAACTCCGAATACACAAACAAGCAAATTCAGATTGGTAAAACGTACACACAAAACACAGGTAACAAAAATAAATTCACAGGAAAAAGTGAGAGTAAGAGATATTTTGTAGGACAAAATCAAAGAAACCCGAAACTCTTGTTCAAAATGATGAGAGTGAATTGAGGAGAGGTTTTTGAAATTCCTCGTGTTTTTTTTTTCTTAGGAAGATATAGAAAGAAAAAACAGGAAAATTGAGCTGAAAGGTTCAGAGCAGAGAGAAGGCGCAAGGCAAAGTGTTTATGCGATTATTTTTCTTGATTGTTTTTTGCTTTTCCCTTTTTCCTTTTTAGATTTAAAATCGCTTAACTGCATGCCTCGTCAAAGGAGACCATGGTTAGTTGTTTCTGTGGCTGAGGAGGTAACCATGGTTATCATGAGAGAAACGATGATGGCATGGTGCAGACCGAGTTGTAGTCGGCAACTATTTTTGCCATTTTCTTTTGTTTCTCGTTTTGTGTTTTTCAGGTAAGGATGGATGAAGATAACCAAACCCAGTTCTATTTTCCTACATTTATCTTAAAACTGTCAAAATATTCGCACCCTTTGATAGTTTTGTCTAGTAAGTGCAAAAGAACATATCTTTTATTTTAAGATTAAGATATATAATTTAAATTTTTATTAAGAAATCAGAATAAAATTATGAAAAGTTATTCTTGATCATGTTATAATACAGGTCAAACCTCAACATATAAAAATATGGAATAAACTACCGGTCACTATTTCTTGATTGTGTTTTTTGAATTTTTAGTTATTCTATTAGAAGTTCAACCGTATAACTTGGATATTACCAACAACACATTAAGGTTTATTATATCTAGAGAAAAAATGAGAACAGAAGTAAAAACAACTAAAGATAATATTCAAGTAATTTGCTTTTTATTTTTAGAAAAGTGATTTGTTTTTTTAGTAGTACTTGGAATAGCACTTTTTTCCTAATCACGTGTTTTGTGTTTTAAACAGTTGAGAAATGAGTGGAGGCAATGAGTGAAAATCCGAAAGCCAGGCGAAGAAGCATGTGACTTGCCTGACTGATTCGTGATAATATTCAATTCCAGATTAACTATAATACGATGTGTGTATCAAAAGTCTATCTATCTATCATCACTCGTCTATGTTTCCGCGTGAAGAAGTCCAACTCATCCATCCCCACACCTCCGACAACACCCGGGACCCCACACACACGACCCAAAGCATGGGAAATTTTCATTCATGGAAATCACACGGTCGACACAAACACATCAAACACGAATGAGTCTCTTGGAATATTTGCTAATCTTAAAACGTATCAAACAAAACACAGGTATTTGTTACGTAGTCAACAACGTTACCATAATAGAGAATAGTTGTACTTTCCCGACTTTTGTCTCATTCTTATCGAATCTCGTTAATTAAAAGGATCCTAACTCGATCCTAGGATCTGACTGGCACCTGCATAGTTCCCCTATCATCGAATTCTTCTTACTATATCAATAGTATACCCAAACCTGCACTTCGAGTCGGACTACATGATACATAAAACAGCTCCGCTAAACATATTTATCGATCGCTCAAAACATTGCCTAGAGGCGGACCGATTGCCATTGCTGTACGCCAGTACACACACTTCCATCGAGTACTGTTTACCAATAACACAAACAACCCATAACTCATTAACCAACGACAAAGAGCTCTTCACGGTCACATATGAATACACCTAGCTAACATTCTCCTAATGTAGTGTAGTTTCCAGGTCAGGTGTTCGACCGTCTTCAAGAGGGAAGGACTAAATAAGAAATAGGGGCCACGTAGAGTAGCCTGTATAGACAATCACAGGAGCAAATATCCTGCCAGGTGAAGTCCTCTTTTTTTCCCCTCTACGATGAAAGACTAGTTCCACGTACGATTCAATATCCAGGTACTCAACCTTTGTCCTCCAATATTCTTTGACCTTAAACCTCCATCAAACTTACTAGCATTGTACAGATTGATATGGATAACAATCTCTTAGACATGCACAGGTAAGGTACGAATCATGGTTATGATCCATATCGCTTACAACTCACTGAGTTACTGCTCACCTAGTTCCTCTTCGCAAATCTCATTTAGAATTTTAGACTAAGTGCGCTCTTCCAAATCCATAGTCTCCAGTTAAGGTCCAATGTCTTCCAATTTTTCAACACTTGGTATGGAATAACTCAACTTGTCCTTTCTCTAATTCATTGTCACTAACAAGTTCAAGCGCATGTTCAAGAGTTTTTAGCTAAACGCTCACCAGAAAGAGGAAGACAGATTCTCATGAAGCATATCGCCTAACAAGGCAAAGGATGGAGTTCAATCACATTCTGATGCAGAAAAGGTTTCAGCAATAAGAAAAATGCATTATTAGTGGATGAAAGACAAGGAAAGTTCAGAAGATTAGCGACTCACATCCAATAGGCACAAACTACTGTTTCTTTCCGGTCACACCAGCTGCAACCTGAAAAATTGAAGAGCAAGCAATTGGCGCGAAACTTTGAGTAAGGACCAAAAGCATGAAAGTAGGAGCAGAAGTATCGACTTCTGGGAAATTACATGGAGCATTTCAAATGGAATCATTGCCCCTGAAAACAGACCCATTCATTCATCCATTGGAGGGGAATGGGCAACTTCTATTATAGTCTTATAGATGAAGATTGCACCATGAATGGTATCTTAATAGCAGCTTATAGCCCAATGACTCCAATTCAAAAAAGGCTAAAAAGGGAGGCGAATTGAAAAACTGGGGAATATATGACGATACTCGTTGTAGAATTATCATACAGATACACATACAAAGTAATCGGCCAACAATCACACCACCAAAATGTCAAAGCTATACAAGTAAGAATGCTCAATAGCAGTACTCACATCATCAAAAGCAGGCAGGAGAACTTGTTTTGATGACTCCATGGCAGCCAATAGAGGCCTCAACATCGCTGGAAGGACGAGTCCTGAAGCCGCAAACTTACAGAAATGAACATAAACCAACTGGAATGCTTCAAGTAGTAAATCTTAACATCACTGAAGGAGTCACTTGAAAACCATAAAGCATCCTTCGAACGGATGTACAATACACTGATACGATCCTGAAGACGGTACAACAAGGAACTAGGACACCATTTCATCGTCTGGTTTGTAAAAGACCCCAACCAACACAAGTGAGTTAGCCATAATCTACATTTCACGATCCAATTCTATTTCATGAATTTTAAAAAACAAAACGAATATGATAATATGATTAAAATTCTCTCAAGTTTTAAATAGAATCTCGATTATGACTACTTAAACATGTAAAGTGAGGTGGATAGGACCTTCTGATATAAATTACTAGTGGCAACATCTCGTGCAACTAGAGACCAATCAATTAGAGCGTTTCAACCATATCATACATCTCTGGTGAGTTCAAGTTCCATCCAGCATAGCCACACACAACCATACTGACCGAGTTCAAGGAACCAGCATATGAATCCTGAACTACACAGACATCAATGAACTTCCTCAGCTAAGGAATCACACTTCAGATCACCATTGTGATATCATAGTCCCTATTTTCAACAAGAACGTCAAACAAAACGAAATCAAATCCAACACGAATCCTTGAATCGAATAGGAATAGCTAGGGTTTTGGAAAGCAGCGAAGAAGAGAGGGAAAAGTTTACCAATGCCGGAAGTGAGGCCGGAGGCAGCGGCGACGACGACCGGCTCTTAAACCATAAACATCTTCAGCTTCGCCATCATTGCCATTTCTCCAATCGCAGATCTCGCCCGCCTCCATTCTCTGCGATTTCCAGTGCGCCTTCGTGCCTCAATTTCAAAAGTACTCCAGACAACGATCTCTCAGTAACCGACCACTAATGTTTACCAATCCATGTTTGTGACAACAAAATCTAAAAAATCAAAGAACATTTTTTTTCATGATATAAAAATGCAAGGGATAATTTTTAATGACATGACTACCTTACCATAACTGGCCATTTAACGTTGACGTCTATATGACACAGCACCTGCAGAAGAGCTCGATGATGATTTGGACCATCATGAGCATATGCGTGCAGCATGATTTATGTTAAGGGCATTGTTTTTTTTTTTTTTTTACTTTAGCATTTCTTATTTTAGCTTGATCTGTTTTAGCTTCAGAATAAGTCTTCCTATTTTAACGCGAGATGGATAGTGAGTTTGTTAGTTGTTTCCTGGTTTGTTAGTAAGCGTGTTGTTGTTTTTAAATACAAGCCTTGAGGCTTGAGGAAGAATAACAAGAAAAACTTTTATCCAAAAATTGTTGTGTGTTCTGGATATTACACTCATGGAGTCGACTCTGTCTTGGATTGAGCAATTCGACCTTCATTGGCATTGGAAGGATATCCAGCCCATCCGGTTCAGCAGCATCACTTTACTATGTCTTTTCATGATATCGCTAATGTGTTGCACGAGAATTATCAACAAAATATCGTAACGCCATAACCGGGCTCGGCAGTGTAACGTCCTCTCTAGTCTAGTGTGCCTTTCCTCAACGCGACTTCACGGCACAACTTCCCCTATCACCACTCCTCCACACAAAAATCAAAATCCCCTCACTCCGATCTTTGCACTTGCCTCGTCCCGCCGTCGTCGTCGTCCACGTCTTTCACTCAGTGATCGCCCCCCTTTCCTCTCTCACGCCTCCTTCACGGGTGGCTTCCCCTAACAGGTACTGGAAATTGGGTTTCCGATTCTTTGATTGAGTTACTCCAATGAAACCCAGGTGGGTACCTCTGGGCTCTGCTTTTAGTGTAGTCCGGATTGAAATTTCTTTTTAATCAGATGGCATTTTCCAGATTATGATGCTGCTGGTGTATTAGGTTTCGTCATTCTTTATCATTTCTCTGTTGGGTTTAGGGTTTTGGGAGTTGAGTTGGGTTCATGGTAGTAATTGTCATGATCATGTAACTATAAGAAAATTCTGCCGGGTGATTATAATCGATTGGAATCGGAACGAGGTGCACTCTGGTCAGAGCGGAAGCTTGTGGTTGAAGGCTCATCCATCTGTTTTCCAGTGGTGATCTACCTTGAGGATTCCAGGATCTGAATTCATGACCTTTAGTCCTAGTCTTACCTGTTTTGTTACCGTGTTAGGAGAATTGACTCTACAGACCCGTGAATACTGATTGTTTTTTAATCAATAGGATCGAGTTGTGGAATAAGATCCAGGAAATTTTATTTGTATGTCAAAGGAATCCTACAGCATTGTTAATTAGCTGGAGAGAGGAGACTAGCCTATTTGAACTGGTTATGTTGTGCCTGAAAAAGGGATGAACTTGGCATTTCCATTTTTCCGTTGGTTGAATGTGAAGTTTTAGTTGGTGCGGTAACAAGTTCAAAATTTCGTTGGTGTTGCTTTTGCACGAGTTGCAAGATATGACTGTTTATTCATGCTGCTATGGTGTTGTTTCTGTAAAGAATGTTGTCACTGTGTTCGAACTCTATGGCAGATTGGCTAGTGTTCTCCAATGGGTTCCGAGGAGGTAAAAGACTCAATGAAGGAGATGGACTGGAAAAAGCATAGGCGATGGTGCTGACCAGCAATCCGATACTAAAACAGTCACCCAAAAGAGGCTCCCCAAAAAAATGAGGCCGATCCCAGATTACTATTTCCTTCCTCGGAGATCAATCCCATCTGCAATCGCATTTTATGGGTCCTTCATAGCTGCTGGAATTGGTGCTGGGGATGCTTTTGGAAGTTGGATAGAGAAAAAGGTCAAAGGTAATGACATTGCAAAATATGCTACATCATTATTTTTTCCGTCGGAGAATGCCAATCGATTCCTGCAATTGTGCATTTCTATTGCTGTCTTTAATTGTCGATCCTGCCTAAGAATTCTCATCTATACAGAACTATAATTTGTGCGTATGACTCTGATTGGCAAGATGTGATAGCAAAAATGTTTAAATATCAATTTGTCATGTGAACATCAAACTAATGAAGTAGAAGCACTTTGTCATTAGCAGTATGCATAACATGAGGGTTCTTCTATCAAGATATTTTTAACTAGGGAACAACTAATATTTGTATTCATTTTCTTGTAAGCTTGTGCCTTTGTTGATAGTTTCCAATTCATCTTTGCAAGCTGATATGCCTAGTAAGAATGGGGCCTGATCTATTACGTGGTATTAAGCGGATTATCCAATACCTCTTTAACACAGGAGGTAAGGTGATCTCTGCATCGTTTTGTTGAGTTAGGGACTTGGAGCCTGTCGATTGCATGGAGGGATAGTTGAACTGTTACATGAGCCTTCTTGGAACCTGTCGATTGCCAAGTTCAATTTTGCCTATGCTCAAGTCACGATTTCTGGTGCAGCCTAGGTTGAGATCAGCCGGCATGCCATTGACCCGTTCATGTCATTACTTGACGATTGTTGGTAACAAGCAGAAGGAAGCTTGTGTCTTGCTGGCGGACGTGCTTCGGCTGCATAAGCTAACTTTTTACAGCCCATTACCTTGATAATGTTTATGCATCTATCCTCATACTCCAACATCATGAGCCATGCTGTGTAATTCATCAACCATTGGTTCATGGTAGCATGATGATATTTATTCACTGAACTTGTATACGGACTTTTACGAGCTGAGAGCTGAGAGCTTGCAGAGGATGGAGGCATTATATGGGTATGCGACAAATGATTTGAAAATGCCAAGTGCAGGCTGACACCTTGAACATTTCGGCGCATGTCGTTGCAGTCGTTTTTCCCCGAAAGCTTTACGACCATGGGTTAAGTTGATCACAAACATGGCCTTTATGAAATTGGTCGCTAGTCTGTACAAACTCGAACAGTGTGTGCATTTGAAACAATTGGCAACACTTTCAGTGTAGGAGTCCTCCCACGGATGCTGTTTAGACCTTGATGAGTTCGTATTATGCTCCTCCTTGTTTGGGTTTGTAGCAGTATGTATGTTATAATAATAACCGGACATCACCATGGTTGAGTTATATTCAGTTACATATAACTCGATGATGGAGAACAGATCAATCCAAGACTATACGAGACAAACCAAACTTAAATCTTATTTCATTTGTTTCATATTATATATAATGTTTTTTGTATTGGAACCGTTTCAAAATATATATAATATATTTTATTTAATAATTTTTTCACATAAAAATATATTAAAATAATTATAGTATATTCATTATTTTTTTTCATGTTAAAACTCAAACAACATTTATTCTTTATTAAATTTCATACAAATTAAAAATACAGATAAAATCTCTATTAATATTTTATCTATAATATAAAACGGAAAGAGTATTATTTTTTTATATCATTGTCATTTTGCATCCATGACATCTTATACTTTACCGTCGGATCTTTTAAAAGCACATATCCTACGTATTTCTATTATAAACGTAATATACAGACATATGCCAAGTCAGTGGAATCAGTCACAACTTTTCCATCGATAAAGAAGAATATAAAGACAGATTCCGTTCGGATTATTCGGAGCGGTTGGACCTACTCCTACGCCCTCCTCTACTTGTTTCGCTAGCTCGACAAATCAAACCCAACAAGATCACTCCACGATGTGATTCCAATCCCACCTCATATCCCTCTCTCTCCACTTCTCCTCACACTCACAAATTCAACTTCACAATTCTCCGATAAATTCACGATCATCGATCCCCAGATCAAACCGAAAAAAATGGAACGGAGCTGGAGCGCGGTGTCGTGCGACAAGATCGATCGGGTGGCGAACTGGGTTGGGACGAGTGTTGCATCCGCCTTCTTCGCTTCCCTCGAGCGATGCTCCTGCATCAACATCACCGTCACCGATCTCGAATACGCCGCGCATGCCGTCCACGATCCGGCCACCGCCCCCAAGGATCATCATCAACACCAGCCGCTTTCGCTCGCTGCAGCTGCTGATGATCGTCGTTCTCTTGATGAATCCGCCGCTGCAGGGGAATCAAGGGAATGATTGAGTATTCTATAATCATCAATACCTTTAACTGGACAAGCCTCTGCTTAGAGATAATCTGCGTTGTTATTGGAAGTCCGTGATGAAGCATGAATCTGTTATTGGAAGTCTACGATGAAGCATGAATCTGTAGATTTGAATCGGAGCAATCAAATAGTGATTTTTTTTTTCTTTTATCGATGAATATTTCATATTGTTCGGATTTTTGATAAGAATTGATATTAAGAAAAAATTACGATAAATATTGAGAGGAATGAATTATTGGAGGTTGAGTATTTGGGAACTGTTGCATTTGGAATTTGTTGCTGGGAGCACGAATTAAGTCATCATGTAACGTGCTTTCGTTACTGTCTCTTTGAAACCCTTTTTCTAAACTAGATTCAATGTAAAACATATAGTAGAGGTTATACCGGTTATATGTGAAAGAATCGGTGGCATTCTCTTGTACAAGAATTCTCGTGTGCGCATAATTGAAGCACTTGCTTTCTTCGTACAATCATACCACGTACATGAGCACAATCCGACCTCAAAATTCCAAGGTACTACATGAAGCTTTCACCCTTGACACTTTCCAGTATGTTGCCAGGTTCATCTTGAGCTGATGCGCATGAACACAGTCGTTGTAGCATGTTGAGCATTGCCCACCTATGCGGCTCTGCCTTGTTCTTCTTCTTTTTTCTTACCAAGCGTCTATCATCCATACCTTTGAGTTGACAGCCATGCCAATCCAAAAAATAGCAGGACCAAATGCATGCAAAGCAAACAAAGCTGGTGCACAACCCATTCACTAGGAACGCAACTGTACTAAATTAGGGATGAAAATGGCGAAAAAGTAACAGCAACCGCACTATGCTTGGCATTGCAAGTGTTGGACATCGACAGATCACATGATTTTTCAATCCGAACTGTTGTAGATGTTCGTCTCGATATATCATCAGCGCTTGTTCACACCTGATAGAAGATAGAGTAACGATATCCAATTTTATTCGCAGTCAGTGTTGCTTGGACTAAGTGTGCATCCCTTTAGATCGCGGTGCTTCTTCTGATTCTATCTATAGTTTGAGCTGCAAGGAAATAAACAAATCTACTTCAAGGTAAAAGGGGCTTCTAGATGAGTCCTGGAACCATCCAAGGCAACTGTTCGAAGTCAAGCAACCGAAGAGGAGTGTACTTTGGCTCATTTGATTATTCAGAGGCTATGATACTCCGACGATACACATATCGCCATCAGATTTTGTCCTCCATCGTCTGAAATGGAACTCTCCACTTTTTTTGTAAGTTCAACATGGGATTGCGCACGACTTGAGTTTTCTGTACCTGTCACATAGTAGAGCATAAATGTGGTAGAAATCCATCTTTTGGAATCAGACAGCGAAGTGTTGCCGATATCTTTGGTGCCCTTCGAACTCTTTATCCTACCGCAAACTCTTCAGAAAGTGCCGTGTGATTTCTCCAGAAGGCGCAATAGCTTCATTTCAGATCACTCAACAACGACTCTTATGTTCACGGCCAATTAGTTTCAGTCACGGAGTAATTTTCATATTATATATTTTGGCATCTCCCCAAAACTTAGCATGCTTTACAGCTCCTATAATAGCTTTAGCACTCTGAGGTGCCAACCCAAAAAAGATCCAGTTGGGGCTAAGCCTTGCCGAACCATCACAGTGCCTCCTCGAGCCCTAACCAACTTCCCACACGGGGAAAAAGCAGCCCAGTAAACTAACCAACTTGGATTCGGACCGGTGGCTGGTCACCGTGTAAAACTAACCTATGTTCAACCAAGTCACAAAAGATCAACTTCCGCATCTTCTAGAACCTTTAAAGAACATAATGACAGCTTAGAGAAAAGAGCAGCCACAATAAATAAAGACAACCAAAATTCCAAAATACATTGAGAAAGTCAAATTTGGGTTAGTTCAGGAAAGTTGCTATCATCTGAGTGATAATCACGGAAGGGTGGGTGACAACAGAAGAGGCCACTTGCAGAAGACGCCAACAGCGAAAAAGCCACCCTACTGGTGCCATCAAAGTAAATTTCAACGGACATGCCTCTTCTGGTAGAAAGGTGTTGAAAGGGAGTTGAATCGAGTTGGAGAGGCGTACCAGGTTTTTTTTTTAATTGTGGCAAGACTTCAGCACCATGGAACTGACCTGAAGGGCTTTAAACCTGCGGAGCTGTTTCAGATAAGTAACAGATTGTATATCGCATTTGATTCGTCCGTTCATACGTATAGCTGACACCAAGCTGAGACGGAGCTCATCATTATCAAAAAATATCAATACGATAAGGAAACACAGAGAACAGACACATACAGCGGACTCAGATTAGCAAGTGCAGATATATCAATAACTGACAGTAAACTGATAGATCAATATCCTACTCAACGGATGGCAAAATTTGTGCCTTGTATCCAAACGAAACCTGAAACCAGAACTCTAGAAAGCTGAATGTAACTAACCAAATATGACGTCACAGGGAGTCAAGCCAACCACCTCTCAATGTAACCTAAAGTCAAAGCAGATAAAACACAGAGGCAGATGCATAATACTACTAGCATGTTAAATAGGCGTTCACTACCTCTGAAAGCGGAGAGACAGAGAGAATCCTCATGCTTCCACTTCCAAGGAAAGGCATCTTGCTCAAATGAGTATTCCGCGACAATGGAAGCTTTTCTACCCAATTTCCCAAGTGAAGCAAGAGTGGGAAACTCATTTGGGTAAGATGTTTTTCATAGAGGAACTACTAAGCATTTGAGGGGACGAGCTTGTACCATCCATCACAAATCCTGCATACAAGCTCTCAACTCTTGACAGAAACATCCTCTTCGGATGAGTCAAAGTTGGGTATGATTTTCCTCTCTCAGCGCTCGTTCTGAACGCGATCTTTTGGCATTGAATCTGTAAGTAAAATAAAATAAAATGCTAAGCATGCACCTAGCAAGGTAAGTCAATTATTCAGCATGCATAATATATTTAGTATTGCTGTAGAATTATCATGCTCAAGCCTCTAACTTGAGACTGTATATCGGTTTCTTAAATCCTACAAATAGCATTTCATTAATTAACTAATTATACAACACAGGAAAGAGGGAGGTGTTCAAATTTTTTCTTGCAAAGCACAAACAGATTCCTTGTCTCAAGCAAAGTGCATTTCGTTGCATCGGATCGCTTGCTGGCAAGGTAGTAGAGATAACGGGTACATCAAGAAAAGCATATGCACACAGGATCATGGGTTTACTCTTTCTGAAACCCATATCTTTTCCCCACTCTCATTACTGAAGGCTGTAAAAGCTAGCCTTGTATTACTCTTCAGATTCAAGTAATCGACCTGGATGGAAGCGAATTCGGCGTTCATTATATGAAGAAAAGCAATTCATCAATATACATGGAAGATCAAGAATCCAACCATACCTGATCCGGATCTAGAACGAGGAGGCAGAATGCATCAACAGGGGGAGCAGAAGGATCCAAAGTGAGATTACTGGGCGGATCATCACCGATGGACGGAAGGCCAGGATAAGGACCCAAATATTGCAACCTTGATTTCAGAGAACTAGCGAACCAGGATTTTTCTCTTTGCTGCATTTTATTAGCGAACTGTAAGAACTAGTACACCAACATATAAAATTTGGTTCAGGGCTATCCTGCATTGTCCAGAACGTTTTTTTTTTTTCCTGTTCTTATACAGTTCAAGTGCATAAGCAACTCCATTTTTCTCTTAAGAATCGGACCAAAACCAAAATTAGCATACAGAACTTCAGTATGTTATCTGGAAATTATCAAAATCATATTGAAATAATAAGTAACGATAAGCAACTTCCTGTTAGTACTTGAGAATATATGACATTTCAAAAATAGCCTATAAAAGATCAAGCTTACATGGAGCTTGAGAGGATCAGAGGATGACCCATTAATTATTTCAACTGGTCCATTTATCCTGAATTGCTCCCAGGAGTCAGTAAAATACCAACAAATCTGGCGAAAATTGCGAAATCAGCAAAGGATAGAACACAACTAAAGTAAGAAAAAAAAAGCCACATCATGTTTTCAAGATCCAGTTATTCGAAAAGATGCATTCTACTATTCTACGAAACAAATGGTGATGAGGAGTTACCTCCAGCATAAATTACCTCAGCAAATGGGCAATGCTTAAGATCTTTTACCTACAAATTCAAAATAAAACTCAGCACTACACGAAGCAAAAAGAGACAATAAGAGATAGTAAGGACCCACAACTTCTAGGCACATACTCCTATACAATAAACGTGAAAGAAGACACTAGTCATAATTCTTGACAATCATATCCAAGATGTTAACAGTTTAAACCTTAATCATGCAGATATCCTGAAGCATGAAAAAAACATTCAAATATGATAAAGAAGACAAATGCTAGGTTAAGGGAGGAGAAGGTGCTAAACTGCCAAGTTTTAGTAGGACTATGTCCGAAGAACGAGCATAGTTGATAAGTTTTAGCAGGCATACGACGGAAGAATGTCCATAGTAGGAGACCAATATAGTTCCCAACCATGGTAGCCCGGAACACATAATCTCCCTGAATGTCCCAAACCAGGAACACCATGCTGATATGAGAATGCAAGGGATAGTCCATAAACTTCATAACAATGAAGCTAACAGATAACAAGACATAAATTTCAACATCATTTGACATACATTGTACGTACACAACATACAAACATCAACCACTTTAACTATACTACTTCGATATCCATTTCTATCGAACAGCATATGGTATATATTATTATAAAATGTCGCCAGCACTTCTTAAGGGTAAAACTGTGACATGAATCATGTTGATTGTATAAATCACTTGTGAATATGTGAGTTTGTTTCGTAAATGGATGGGACGTCAAAATGTGACAGAACCATACATATGTTTGAACTGACACTTAGCCATCACTTCCACCTTTTAGGTTGAGATAGGAGTTCGGTTCTAACAAATATGCTACTCGAGCACGAGCTGCGCGGTCGGAACTCCCTCCCTGGTCTCCCCCAAGCCATTAATCGTACCGGAAATTACACACACAAGCACACATCATAGACAAATAACTGACTACCAAGGAAATTCAACTAATAACCTTGTGAGTGCGCGAGTCGGTGTTGATCAGGATACTGTCACTATCATCTTGAAACCCTCTGCACAACAACAAACACATCTCGATTCCTCAATCACATATCTTACACGGACAAAATGCTATTGCCAAATCTAGTTTTATCAATATCAACAAGAAACAACCTGAAAACGACGGTGCGATTCGCAGGTCTTCCATTCGATCCGATCGTCGCCTGAAACAACAAATTCGATCAATACAACGTCACAGATACTCGAAATTGGACGCAAATAATGAGTCGGAAAAGGCGAATCGGAGTACGAGTTGGAAGAAGGAGGAGCTCTTGAGATGAGAATTGGACTCCAGTGACTTGAGCACAAGCTGCTTCCATGGCGCCGCCGCGTTTGAGGTCGCCATCGGCGTCGTTGTCGCTGTTGCGGTGGGTGTGTCTGGTGGCGATTCTCTATCTGCGTCTCACCCTGTTGCTGATTGGACTGGACTGGACTGGACTGGACTGAACTGGATTGTAGGCCGGACATATGGATCTGGGCCTATGCCGAAGACTAATAAGTTGGCTGTTGGGCTTGAATGTTCAGCCCATTGTATCGTTTACATCAGTTCTTTTTACAGTATTTCAATGGACCAATGTCTGTTGTCACTTGTCACCGCTCAAGTGTAAACGTGACTTTCAATGGATCACATTACTTGTTTCATTGGTTTTTTCTACTCTACGACAAAATTGAAATATGTGGGTCACGTTGATTACTTTAAGCATACACTAATGTATAAATGTATTCATGCATAAATATAAACTAGGAATGATCTATGTCCTTTCCATCTACCAAAGTTTGAAATTTCCGTGAATGGGAGTTGCATATATATGTGCCATGCGTCCACCTAACTATCTACTTTAAACTGCCCATTTTGACATTTTCCTATCAACAGTGATTGTGGTCATAGACAATAGGATTGTTAATGCAATGCCAACCACTCGAAATGTACCCAAATTGTATTTTCGGATGAGAGCGAGACTTATAAGCGACTGCATGTGAGCGTTGCAGAGGCGGTGTATATAGTCAAGATAAATAGAAGTCCAATACCTTATACTTATGGAATCAGAAGTCCAATACCTTATACTTATGGAATCGACGAAATGATTGTCCGATTGAGATGTTATTCCTACCTACTCGACATATGTCATGTAACGATCCATTGGAGCTTTCACGTGTCATTTTCTAAAAGTTGAGTGCAAGGAGCCAAAAGAAGAGAAGCATCGCTTAGGCGAATACTATCAGGTAGTACTATGAAAATATCTTCGGATGATAAATCTAGAAGCCTTTAGAATCATGTTAGTAGCTGGACAATAATATCATTATCTAATCATTTCACTAAACGCGCTTATACTTTTGAAATGCAAAAAGTATTTAATGACTTTTAACTTTATTGTACTGTTTAGGACAGAATCTCACAAGGTGTTGATAGTATGATCCATTTCTATTTTTTTTTTATGTTATGTCGATTTTTATCACTACATCTAGAAGCACCATATTTCAAACTTCCTTCTGAGTTGAAAAAATTAAGAAGAAGAAAAAGAAGAGGAGAACACATCAAAGTTAATTGACTGGATTAAAGAAGATAATTATAGAGTTAGAAAATTGGATTCGTAGATTGGTCAGTCACGTGCCTGCTATTCGGCATTGTTGATTGATAACCCTTGTGATTAAGACTACTAGTCTACTAACCTTGCATAATCTATTACCTCAAATTTAGTATTTACTCGCTATAGCTATATGCGTGCTAATCGCGGCAATGAGCAGTTCATGCGCCTATATATATTATGACCAACCATATTTTTGTTGCTTTTGAGGTCTAGTTCAAGTGGACTTTTGTGTGTTCAGCAACCAAATTTTATGTTGTATTTACATGACTAAAATTAATTTAAAAATTCAAAATTTCCATCGTTCTTGCTTTATTTTTATTCTTAAAATTTTTGTGGATGGAAAAAATCACCCACAGACGTATAATTGTGGAAATCTTGCAGCAAACAGGTACCAGTGGGAAAAAAAAAAAAAAACAAAGACAAAGAATTTAAGGGTAGTATTATTTATTTATCATATTCATCCACAGTTACCATATGGACTTATACACATCACGCCGCCATACCATACATTATACACTAATTAATAACCCTTCCCCTCCTAAACATTATTCTACCATTATTTGTCATCATTATCACCCCTAAAGTCACTAAATTTACGTGCTCATGTGAAGTTCGCTAGCTCCTCTGGATCAGGAGGGTAAGCAAACATGTGCATATTCAAGCTACTATTCAAACAAGCAAAGATTCAGCGAACGAATCCAAATCGGCTTCATCCTGGTGCTCATCGTCGTTGTCGAGGCAATTAAGATTATCTGCCTTAATCAGCTGCAAATACTCCTCATAGATCTCATCGACGTGCTTGTCGTCAGACATTGGCCCGTTGCCAACCTCCTTAACCGGGCCCATTTCACAGTCATGACCCATCATCAACCCGGCCCAAAGATGATCACTGTGATCAAACCACGGGCCATCCACATCCGATGGCCCGGAACCCGAACGGCCCGATGCAATGGATGCAGTGGTGATGTTACTTTCAAAGCTGTTGTTCCTAGTTAAGGACAATGAAGTGACCCTAACGGCCTTGGGAGAATGGATCTTGGTCTTGTTATCACTGTCTCCAATTTTATTTTTCTTGGGGGTCGGGCCTTTCCTTGGCCCGCCCGCAAGGCTCCTCCTCCTCCTACTGGGCTCGGGCTCACGGGCCACGGGCTTGTCTTGCTCCGAGAGAGTGATGTGGGTGTTGGAGTCATCACTAGTTCCTTGGTCACCAAGTCTCTTTCTAAGATGAGTGTTCCAGTGATTTTTAATCTCGTTATCGGTTCGACCAGGGAGCCTTCCGGCAATGAGAGACCACCTATTCCCGAGCAACGCGTGCATTCGGACGATGAGGTCTTCCTCGTCGGGGGTGATGTTCCCGCGCTTGATGTCCGGCCTCAAGTAGTTCATCCACCTTAGCCTGCAACTCTTTCCACATCTCAGCAGCCCTACAAGCGACAAACTGATTAGATGAATTTAATAGCACTGCATGTTGGTTAATAGTGGGATTAGTTGGCCAGCCACCCTGAATGAACGTGATCATGCTATGCTAATTGATATCGAAGGGTGGCAATAGTGTATTTCTTAAAGGTAAGACTAGTACAAAACATAAATATCCTTGTACAGCCAAAGTTACGTACGTACCAAACACATGTGATACTCCTAAATCTCAGTGTAGATAATCAATCATCATGCATGACATTTCAGTGTAGATATCACTTTATACACCTAAATTTTTGAAAAGAGACCCATGGGTGAACCTCGATCGTGTTTTCAAAGGTTGACAAAGCGATGTGCTTGTAGGTTACTGCCAAAATGGTTACAATTAATCAAGTGTTGTCCTCATCAAAGTTGAAGTATCACCGCTGCATACATGCCACAGGACCATGCGCATTGAGGTAATTAAGACGTTTCACAAATAACCCCTCATACCACTAAACTGCAATCTTATCATTGTATATGGAAATTAATTACCTAGTTATGCTTATGAGGTTTCACAAATAAAAGCATGATAAAGTAGTCGTTGGTTAGAGCTAGGCAGAGCTCCACGCATGTTATTTCATATGACCAATCCCTCACAAACTCAGTGACGACAATTGCAAATGTCTAGTCATGCACTGTTATATAATTACTACGTACGAAATAGAATGTGCTTCAAATCAAGGCGCTTTTGGAATCAAAACAGAGCAAAAGGTTAAATAATATCTAGCTAGCTATTATATTATCTTCGAACCGCCATTAACTGTAAAGCGTAATTATGAAGCAAAAACTTGGATCACAAACATATATGGTAGAGACTAGAGAGTATGGTCATGACCCTGATAACCAAGGCACAGAAAGCAGAGGAAAAAACAGGACACACTTTTAAAGTCCTTGCACTTCAAATTTGAAATTAATATATATGAATAACAAAAATCTTGTCTAAAACCAATTTACAAATTGGAATTAGCGACTACCAAAACTATTGGAAATAAGCTTTCAGTGATCAAATTTGTCGACGAAAACCCTACTAACAAATTGTTCAAGTGATCATATAAGTACGTACGTATATGGACTTACCAGCTTTCTTGGGCAACGATCTCCACTGTCCTTCACCATGGGATCGAATGTAGTTGACAAGCAGAGTATCTTCTCTTGGAGTCCACGGACCTCTATGCAATCCCACCTTCGAACAACAAGGAGCCCTCCCCATTTACACAACTAATTATCTTTAATCTCGAATCGAATCGATGATTCTTGCATATGTTAATTTCAACACATGATATTGTCTTGTAAATGAGAGATTACATAAAAATGGGGTAGGTTGAGTTGAGAGGATGATGTGATGAAGAAGTTGAGGAGTTCAGAGAAAGAGAATGAGCAGCTGATGCTCTTGCCGAGCACAACATGTCACACCCTTTGTTTCCTCTATTTATTCTCTCCTTGCAGCTTCCTCCTGGATTTTTCTTCCACTTTTCTCTTTTAATTAATTTTTTTTAACCATTAACTTTTCTCTTTTTATTGGCTCCTTTTTTCCTGAATTTTTTTTATTTGGTTAATTTCATTATATCACCTACACAGTGTCGGCCGCTCATGGTTTTGTATCCTTATAACCTCCCACAACGACAAATTATCACGGTATATAATTAATCAACATCTTTACTGTCTAGGTAATGATATCGACATGACATGACTCATTTGGATGTGGTTAATTTTTTTTAAAAAAAAAAAAAAAATCTTCGCTGTCTAAGTAATATAATATTTCCGCGAGTGTGAGAGTGGGATTCGTACATGAAACATCTTTTTTTCATGATCGCTGATTCGCTCGAACTCTGCATATATATACCTTAACTTCACTGGAATGTGTTACATCCATTCTTGGATACTTAGTTCAAGTTTTCTTTGGTCGTTTGCACGTGGTTTTGGCCGGAGAACAAGAAGCTCTGTATCCTCAATTGTTGGAACTGAAAAAGGCAAGGGAATTGAATGCCTCGCAGTTCGACAGAATCGTACAAAATGGGGTCACATTGCTTGTTTTCGGAACGACATCGAGCATCGATCGTGAAACATTCACTTAACTCCGCGAGTTACCCGTTTTTACCCAAGTTGTGACGTCGATCCATATATATATATATATATATATATATATATTCATTAATGCCACTCCACATGCCCAGTTACAGGTACTAGAAGTATTTGTCACTCGAGAAATTGGATATTCTTTTAACTTGATGTCGGATCTTGATTGTTGATTTTCCAAAGAATGAATAGTATTGTTCGGTGGTATCGATTGGTTATAAGAACTCAACAGCCAATGTCTAAGACCGATGCAAGGGAATAATAGCCATGATTGTAAGGTAACGTTTGGATTGATGGAATAAACCTAGGAATGAAATCGTCTATTCCCTGGGAATCAGAAAGTGATCATGACCTTTCATAATGAACTCGAAGACATTGGTTTTAACGGAGTTCGGGATTTGCAATAATTATTGCTTTAGCATGAGAGTATCTTGATCTGTTGGAGTCGTCACAGAATGAGTTCGTCTATTTTCCGTTCGGATGCAGAAAGCATGTTCTTCGAAAGATACGTATGCGTTACAGTACCTTTCATCTGTACCTTTTGTAACCCTTTCAACCACGAGCACTGGTTCGGCTGAATAGGTGCTGATAAGCTTCTATCTTGGGATGTATAAACTCCGTAGTCAATATGCATTGTATTTGTACCAGAACCATTTCTCCATTTTTGTAGGCTACTTGGAACTTGGAAGCTATCATGTGCAAGAGCAACATGCATGTACAAGTCGGCCAGATTAAGAGAAAGTGAACTGAATGCCAATCCTATGCGTAACGATGAATTTAAGCTGAAAACCTAACTTCTATATGCCCTGATGACAGTGCCAATTAAGCCAGGCAACTGCTTCAGCAATTACTTGTACTCGATTCTATTTATTTAACCCTGTTATAGTAGTCTCCGTCTGCTTATATAAGTACTCATTTACACATATAAAACACGCTTCAGATTCCAGATACACCAAAAAGTTCGCATGCAAGAGATAATACTAGCATCATCAAATATTTCAGTGACCTTTAAATCCAGGAAATACAAGAACCCTACAAGACTCCAATAACCTTAGGAGACAGTTTCTCTCTGGTTTTCTATACATTGGTTGGACATACAGGGATGCATGGAAGGATCGCCGTTCCTTGTCAAAAGTGTCGGAACAAAAAGAAAGAGCCTGTGTTTTCTTCCTTTACGGCGAGGACTCACTGATCTCCATTGATGCCGAAAATCCTGACCTTGTGCATGTGTGGGAACTTGGCGATCACAAGGATGAGAACCGCGAGTGTGTTGAAGAACAGCATAGGATGCTGGTAGTCAGTCGTGTGCGAGGCAATCAAGTAGCTGCAAAAATGAAGCAAATGATGTTATCCATTAATACCATCCTAAAAGTGCCGCTCAGCATATTCTCAAGTGCACAATTTATCACCAAGCCTGATCTATTTCATCATGCATGCTGTTTAAGAGTAAGGCGAGTGCCTAGCGGTAATGATCACAACCATCCTTAAATTATTTTAAATACATTTGTGTATTGCTGGTCATTCAATGAAAAGCAAAGTACAAAGATAAGAAGAAGAAGAAGAAGAAGAAAACAAGACCATGATGATAATTCACTGGCATTCTAAATGCCGAGGGTTGAGGAACTGTCGCTAGCAGTTATCTACTAAAAGATAAGAGCTGGTGAGATTCAATCAAATATTCACTTGCCATGATTTCCACATTGCGCAGAGAGAATCCATGCAAACACTCAATAAAACTGCGAGAACTACAACAAGCCTCACTATAGTGGGGCTGCAGGACCGCATGACCATCTTGCTTTACGTATTCTTGGCAAACATCCCTCACACAAGGGATAAACCACTGGGCATACTTGCGAATTGCCATCAACCAACTTACATCTTCAGAAACCCCCAACAGAAGAAATCCATATGTCCATATGTTACCAGGACTTCCCATTAGCATAATATACTGATATATACAAACATATATCTAGACGGCATTTTCTAAAGGTGACTAGATATGACGATGTTAATGGTCAATGACAGGGCTGAACGATTGTGAGCACCCAGGAGGAAGCAAAAAGAGGGCAGAGAAGTACATGCCAACTTCAGCTCTGAAAAATCTAGCCTAATGTATGCTTTGAGGAATCACAAGGTGCAAGACATAGTACAGTAGCAAGGGAACAATATATAAAGTACTTGTCATCATATCCTAAAACTCGTATAAAATTCAACAAGTTCATGCAGAAAGGCTGGAAAAAATCCTCACGATGAAGATCCAACCATGATTAACAACAAAAGCATGTTACTGAACATATCTGTCGAAACAAGAATGAAGAACAGGAACTTACAGCACTACGGGTACCACAGTTAGGAATTTTCGGTTACGTGTAAGCTGCTTTCCATTGTCAACCTGCTCCCACCAAGTTAACCGGTTATATATTCCTTGATCTTCAGCAAATGGAGTTCCTTTCTTCCAATGGAAGAAATGATAAGTTACCTGAATCCACATTAAAGCTCCACAAGTCAATTCACACATCAAGTAACTGTTCAACGAGATATAATGAAACAGATTTGAGAAAATGTCTGGTTCGAGTCGCAGGACAAGAAAGAAGCTTGAAGAAGCAGTTAAGCATTAAAATAAGACTACCAAAAGGAACTCATCAAAATAGCTGTGATGAAAATGAGCTAGCGCAGCCAACTACACATTGTCTAAATAATATTTATACATCTAAGTGTGTATTCAAGAATAATCCCCTTCTAGTGAAATTTAAAGTTGTGCATAAGCATTCACCGCCTCTTGCAGCATCCATCAATGGCAAATAGAAGAAGAAGTTTGGCTATACAGTAATGACTCGAGAATTATCAAGTTACCAATATAATTGGCATTGCCACCAAGAGTCTAAAAGATCAAGTTCAGGTCGAAAACCTTGCCAGTAAAAGAAGGTTATAAGTTAACATTAGTCATTCGCATATTCTAAATCGCTAGCAAACCATCCATGGAAACTCCTCCAATCAACCAATCGACCAATCAAGCTTTAGAACACTGCCACAACACCAACATAATCAACATTTTCAACAGCACATCCACGGCTGCACCATACCACACGACAAGCATTCAACACCATCCATCGGACCATGGCCTATCAATCACGACAATCCAATTACTTGTTAAATACATTATTCAAAATTTCAGCTGAAAGCTCTATCGAAAAACAGTCCACTTGAAGAGAAGGACCCTTGAAATCACCCATCTACCCTTGATTCTCCCTAAAAATCCACTACTCTGCTTCACAACACAACACATTCAGCTAAAAATGAACTAACTAAACGAAAACGCTCCGATCATTTTTCTGCTATCATTTCAAACTCTCCTTTTTGTCAAGCCGAATTTCTGCTGATCACAGACAATTCGAACAACAAAATCCAAATCAACGATCACAATGGGGTCAGATAAGCAAATGCACAAAACCACCATCAATTAAACCCAAAAAATTCAAGACAATCACAAACCCTAAACCCCCAAATCAACACCCCAAATCAAAATTCCCTCAACAAAATCAACGATCAAGTTCGAATCGAGTCCGATACCACGAAGTGACCGAGATTGACGACAGTCCAGGCCATGCCGGGAGTGCAACCGGAGACGGAGAGGACGACGAGCCACGAGAAGAAGAGGAACAATATGTACGTGGTCCAGACTCCCGGATACGTGAACCACTCCGTATTCCGGTTCAGATCCGCCGACGGCGACGCCTTCACGTACAAATTCAGCATCGATGAAACCAAAGAGAGAGGATATTCCGGCGAGGGAGCTCCGGTGGTTTGGCGGTGGATTTTTTTGATAGATAAGATAAATATGATGGGGGCGGGGGCGGAGGATTGGCGGTGGTTTCGTATGATATGATGAGATGAATATGAAAAACGATAATTTTGGAGGGTGTGTGTTTAGTGTGGTGCTGTTGAAGGTTGATTGCTGTATTTTTCTGCGACTAGTAATATATGGTTGATACAGGGTTTGATGATTAATATCGATAGAATATGTTTTGAGATAACATTAATGATGAATATTGTATAAATTATAATTTTTTATCTGATATGAGAATTGATATGTGTATTGAATTTAATTATATATAATATATTATTTTTTGAATTATGTGAGTGAGAGAAATATGAAAAAAATTAAAATAAGATAATATGATAAATTAATGTGATATAAAATAATAAATATAATTTTTTTATATTTTTATAAATATTTTTTAAAATAAAATAATATTATAATTTTTTTTATAAAAAATTAAAAAATATTATAATCTTGTTGTGACAAAGAAAATCTGTTTATCATCTGTTCCATTATTCCTATGGTTTAAAGCCGTAGCAACAACGGCAGTTTGTTGTTGGCTGCTGTGACAGACACAAACGCAAGGAGGAAAAAACAAAGAAAAACCAAAAAACAAAAAACAAAAGGGGGTTGTGAGGGACGCTGTTGCGCATGGCGGCTGCGGCTGCCCCAACACGTTATTCTCATCTTAATAAACAGTCACTCCATTTCAATATAAATAATAATTATTTGATGGACATATTTATTAATAATGATCGTTTAACTTACATATATAAATCATGAATATATGACGTAATTTATAAAAATTACATATTTCAAATATTATTAATGACTCGTATTGAATAGGGCAAAAAGTACAAATTTATACCTAAATTGGAATGGAGGGAGTATTATGTTATTCATAAATCCTCTTCAAAGTTTTGATAATTTAATACATGATTCAAATCAATAACAATTTTAACTACTTGAATGATCAAACTTCATTAAGAATCAAGTTACACACTTGCAGCATGTCGGCACTTGTTGTCCAACTGTTTAGTTCACCATATAGACATATCGATCCTTCTTTATGAAATTTATGAAATGTTTGATAATAACGCCCCGTGGCATTATGGAAAAATCACCTAAATTTTGATCATCCAAGAATCTCGTTGTATCCATCAAATCATGCATGCCTTGGTGTCAGATAAATATTGAGGCTATCAGATAGTTCCGACTATTAGAGGCTATCAGATAGTTCATGTTCATAATTTTCATTAATGTAGGGAAAGAATAATTTTTTATGATTCCAGATCATTCCCTGTCACGCGACACAAAAGATAAAAAAGAGTAGCATATATGATGCACAACGGAAGTCATAAGTATAACCGTTCAACAAAATGATCCACTTCGCACGCACATATGAGCTATTCAATAATAAAAATACTCCGTCATACATAAAGACGTATCGACCATTTACCTACATAAAGACGTAGGTTTATCATTGATCCAGGAAAACTCTCGCTAGTCGCCAAGGGGAAATGAAAGGCCCTTAATACCCGCTTTGGGAACGATGAGAACCTCCCTATGTTTAAGAGTATGCGGGCAAGTTTAAGATGAAACACTTGCAATGTTGCACGAGAGTGACCCAGAAGTCTCATATGTTGCATTACAAACACAAGGCCTTCATTCAACAATAACACATTTCCCTTATTTCCAGTAAAGGAGGACAGAACTCCTTAATTAGTCATACGAATTGACGGAACAACAATCATTCACCAATTAACTAGAAAATCCAACAACGTCAAAACGCCTGCGAAAATAAGGGCTTGTTCGCTTTGCAAACAGGAATAAACATAGAAGAGGGCAGAGAGCGAAAACACAATGCAAGGATGTCTCGTCACATATACATAAACCAAATGTTACTGGTGTCACAGATAACTACTGGGGGAGCTTGTTGATCTTGCAGTATGCATAATCACCATACTTCTTCGTCTTGTACTTGGCTGGATTGACTTGGTCGACAAGCTTAGGATGTGGCCCAACCTCGTGCTCGGTTGGCGGCTCAATGAAAACCGGCCATGACAACCTTGTTTTCTCCTTGTTTACGGTTGTTCTGTGCAGGACGGCTTTGTAACTCCCGTTGCTCAATACCTGCACCATTGTCGATATACATACGTATGTTTACACTGTCAAACACAAAACCCAAGCCTTAAAAATGAAAAAGAAGCTGACCTCGAGTTGGTCACCAATGTGAACGATGATGGAATTAGGGATGTACTTGACATCATACCACTGGCCATCCCTACAGACTTGGAGTCCCGGCACGTCATTGGGGACGAGTATGGTGATCGCGCACATGTCAGTATGCGCCGCCACCCCTAGAGCTAAGTCGGGGCGAGGGCAAGGAGGGTAGTAGTTGATCTTTGAGAGGTACACCATGTCTTCGCCACTGAGCGCCTCCATAAGCTCGTGTTCTTCAAGCCCCAGCCCGGAAGAGAAGCACCTGAACAGCTTATCGGTCAGCTTTCTCAAGCCTTCTGTGTAGTGTTCATTTGCTTCCCTGCAGCAATCCAATGGGAAATAAAGGAACTCATCATTAGCATTAACCAGCGGAAGCTTTACCTGTCAAACCAATATTTGAGAATAACAGCATGAGTGCATGACATGTCTTAAATCTTGATCCCAATTACTAGTATTTTACTATTACGAACCACTTCTCTTCTAGTATATGTTTTTTCTTTTGTATGCAACAAATATACCTTGTGACTCTTACGTAATATGCATGCAACACTCATGATGAATTCCTTTTACTTACCAGGAGGCAAATATTGAACACACATAATGCTTGAGAAAGGCGACGGACAAGCCGTTCATCAGAGATGCGTGCAGGCAAGCAAACAAACAAGAACAATGAATCTCATTTGCAAAATTATCGAGAAATTCCAAACTATGTAAAAACTTTTGTTACGTACCTGTAGTAAGAGGGATTCTTCGGCCAAAACTTGTAGTTGATGGCAGAGGGTGGCCAAGTCCTGTGAAACAGGTGATCAACCCAGCCCCTTTTCCCTTCGACCTCCTTTTGAAGCGTAGTCCCATACCCTTCCATATCCTTCGAATCAGGAGGCCTTGCATACGCCTCCTTCTCCGCTTGAGGGAGCTCGAAAAACTCCCTTCCTGCATCTTGAAGCCTCTTTATCACTTCCCTCGATATCCCATGGTTCACCACCTGGAAAATACCCCACTCCGTGCTCGCCTTTGAGATGAGGTCCACGACCTTCTCCTCACCCTCGCCACTAAGATCAATCAATGGAACCTCAAGGACCAAGCCATGAACGGTCGTGATGGCAGGTTGCTCGTTCTCGGACCGTATGAACTCTAGGGGAATCATGTTTATGGTCATTGATAGAGAAGATATTGCTTGCACTCCCTTCACCACCTCCATTTTTACTCGTTAATCTTTTGAAGTTATCGTTGTTCAACTCTGTTTTTCCCCCCTTCTTTTTTTTCAGTGTTAGCTTGAGGGTGTAGGGAGATGGGCAAGAAAGGAGGGCATATGGTCTGGTGTTGGTGACAGGTGACTGGTGAGGAGTATAAATAGGCAAGTTTCATGCAAAGGAGTCCGTCAGTCTTGTGGAGGATGAATTCTTGACCAGACTTGTTCAGCTCTAAACAAACATGGAGATTTATTGGAACTATATACGATAATGGTCATCCTGACACAAGTTTGGAAGGGATAAAAAAAAAAAACACCTTGTGTCGTCATAGATCCGCCAGACTGGAGCAGTTCGATGGGAGATTGCTCGAGCTGGAGGCCGAGTTTGTGCATTTTCAATCTGAATATATGCCTATAAATAAACACTAAAATTAAACCTATAAATCAGTAGTGAGTATCCCAGATCACGACCAGAGTTTTCTGCATCTCAACAGGAGTCTTGTAAGAATTCATTTTACCACCTCTAGAATCTAGCCAAATCTTGACCATCCAAAAACCAGCCAGAGTCGCAATTAGTAAGAGATCAACCACGATATTGATCAATCTTCGTTGATGTAACACCCTACATATTAGGATGAAGTGTAGCTCAAAGAGATTTAATGATACCACTGGTCTATAGCAAGAAGTTGTACTTTTTATTTTCACGAGCCTACCACTAAAATCCTCCGCAAGATAACTTGTACCTCCTGATAAGTTTCCCGGTGTGAGAACAAGGATATAACACACTGAAAGAACTAGTGTTGGTATGTACAGTAATCTTTAGTGTGCAAGACATTGCAAGACATATCCAAAGGACACTTACAGACCAGGAGAGGGGCTGTGGTATTACAGCCGATGTGGAGTTTTAGTTTTTGCATGTGGAAGGTTTCTTCTTTTTTATTGTGATTACTTTGCTAGTGAAAACTGTTATTTCAGGAACTAAAAAGGTCTGTGGTACCTTTTCCGAAATAAGTTCACATGACAACACTTCAGAAAATTTTCAACAGGAAGTAACCAAAGTAGCAAAGTTGTAAATGTTCTTTGTAAGACACAGAAGATGCTGAACGAACTAGAGGACTTGCGACGAGTTAATGCTTCGCACTACCCACAGACCATACATAAGGGTTCCAAATTCATGATGAAACCTCATCTGCCACTTTGAGTGACCAAATAAAGAGAAAAGAGAGAGTATGATAATTCACCAAACCTTCTCAGACAACTCATCTCGTTCAAAAGATAGTGAACTTTTTCCAACAATAGGTTGAACAAGACATAGGAGAAGAAAAACCTACAAGACAAAGTCATGAGTTAAGATTGTAGAATCGAAAAAAAATCAGGAAAAACAAAAGAGCGAAGGCTACCTGAGGGTTTCTACCTTACTCTGTTCATAGGGAAATTGTCGCCAAGGATCTGATCTCCAATGAAGCAATACTACAATAAGCAAAGACTGGGACAAAATAAACTATAGTCCAAAGATTGAGTCGCTATTCAAGCACCTCTGCATGGCTACAAACAGTGAGAACTGTGAGAAATTTTGCACAATGTATTGCGTTAGCAAGGAAATTCCTTTGCAAAATATTACGATTCTCTGAACGAGTTACAAATTATGCAAAATATGGACGAGATGGTCTGATAGTTAGACACCCATGCCGAGAGTGATTCGTCATAGAATCAAGTCTCCACGAATATAAGATTCTACAAGGAAAGATTATTCACAATCACAGACACTCACAAACGCGCTGTAAGAGAGAAGAACCTTTGGCCTCACTTTCCGTTTTAGTTTTGACGTGTAA
Source organism: Drosera capensis (assembly GCA_001925005.1). Classification (NCBI taxonomy): domain Eukaryota; kingdom Viridiplantae; phylum Streptophyta; class Magnoliopsida; order Caryophyllales; family Droseraceae; genus Drosera; species Drosera capensis. The sequence goes on along the minus strand of LIEC01012168.1, from coordinate 14,020 downwards.
CATTCGACAAATTTGTCAAAAAGTATACCTATCTTTTGAATATGAGTATTCACGGGAAACGACTCAACAAACTATAGTACTTGGAAATTGCCATGAATCAGTTCTTTGTACTTATCAGGGACCATATATTTGAGTTCAAAATTTATGTCAAAATCTTAGCTACCGTTCTGAATTGCCAAATACAGAAAGATGAGTTACAATAACTCACCAACGTCCTGCATATCTTTTAATTAGTAACACTCATGCTAACGTACTGAATTTTGACCTTGATTTCCCTTTTTTCTTACAAGATGAGCCACAGGTTTGATTCTGCTAAACTTGTACCATTCTTAGTCTATGTAACATGATTATTGCCAAGGCAAGAAACCAGGCAAATAGAAAAACAGATTTAGAACAGTACTAAGTGAATGCTTTGCACCAACCATAGAACATATATACGAGCTCAGAATTCATTATGAAAACTCAGCTGCTGCTTCAAACTACCCGAATAAAGAAACAAGAGTGACCATATCAGTACCATCTGCTCTCTTGTGACAAGTTTGTTCACTCAGAAGATAGCGAATTCTACTCGTGAGTATGCCGCATTGGATATATGGAAGAAGAAAGAACCTCGATCATATATGTCATAGCCAAGCATTCAGACTTGACAAAACAGAAGCTAATATATCAATCTCGAAAATTACAAAAAAATCTTTTTAGACATCCAGGACGGGTACTAGCTCTACAAATCATTGGGCTACTTCGTAAAGTAAATCAAATTCTACAGTTGGAATTGTATTAGAAGTACCATCACTGTCACCAATATAACAAAGCCCTGACTTTTAAAAGGAAATCAAGAATGATTTTCTTTTGGTCAGTAATCCACAAATTAGAAGGAGCATTTAAACTCTTTACCTCGTGCACATTGGCCTTATTGGTCCGGGGGCTTGCCACGTGGGGTGGGGGAGACCCCAACAAAGCCCTAACTTGATAGTCACATTATCTTGTAAGGACTACAATGATGGCTATTTCTATAGATATATGCTTAATCATATATGATGAAGAAATCTCTGAACATGACATCCAAATATGTATGCACAGAATAACAAACCCTAAACCCCCAAATCAATAACCAAATGGAGCATTTCAAAACAAAGTCGAAGATCAACGATCAGATTACGATACCGTGAAATCCGAGTACCAATATGTGTTGCACTGAATCGAACAACTTGATGTGTGAACCGCTTGGTGCTCCGGTTCAGGTCTGCCCAGGGCGCCGGCTTCGCTTTCGGGTTCGCCATTGAAATTGGGCCAGCCAAGAGAAAGGATGAAAATAGACAATCTGCCGTGTACTTCTGCGTTAAAAGCTACAGTATCAGTATCTGGTTTAATGGTTCTCATTTTCCAACAAACTGTACAATTTGGTGATGTTTTATTTTTAATGGAGGGAGGCTCTCTATCTCAAGATGGGTTCCAAGTTTAAGTTTAAGTAATTAAAGCCTTGGGTGTTCTGTTTCCATCAAACAAACAAATAAATATATGTATAACTTCACAAAATAAATAAAGAAATAAACTTTTTATTTTCTGGTCATGAAGGTTGCAGCCATTTGGTTAAGAGGATTGCGTTATGTTCCTTGATTTGTATATATATGTATGTGAAAGGGTTTCGACAATCGATCTACGCATAGTATCTGAGAAGATAATCTATGGCCGGAAACTTCAAATTCTAGGATGCATAACCTGCTTGCGTCTGGACTCAGATCACTACATTAGTAGCAAACCGTTTCACTGAAATATGAGAACTTGGACAGTGGGTGTCGCGCTAAAACAATGTCAAAGAAAGGGCAAGGTCTCCAGACATGTGTTACACAGCCTTATTCTCGGAAAGCTATTACACTTCCTTATTCTACCACACGTTAGGTAGGTATTTCCATAGTCTATGCACAAATGTCAGACGGTGCCAGAGTCCAATGAAGAATAGGATCAGTATTTTCATACGGATAGGAAAGATATAGGTGATGAGTAGAACTTAACTGCTATGAACACAAGGCACCAATGACGGATGGAATCATCACAACTGTATCAACTCATTGGAAGTCCCTTGTCGAGCAACTTCTTCTTCTGAAGTAGTTTCTTCCCATCCAGGATTGGCGGCAAGATCCTCGACTTCTACCTTGATAACATCACTGCGGACACCAATATCAGTCGCATAACGGCTCATACAATACATTCCAGCAGTCACTGTAGCCACTCCTACCGGACTAGGCACAAGTAACTTCAGCGGTGATGACATAAGAGCGGCAATTGGGGCACCAAGCACGGAATAAGCTTGACCGCTCCTCCCAACACTCGACTTCTCTAGAATGAGCAGACCTGTTTTGCAGTATATAGCAAAGTCTTCACAGTTGTTCTTAAACACATCGTAGTTTCCAAACCGTCTCTGATGGGTCCGATTGAGCAATGGTGCAGGTGCCACCTCTGACTTTGGCAAGGAATGCTGATGGTGTGGCTCCATATTCAAACAGATGCAAGGATCCCGACTTGAGAAAGCAGTCTAGACAAGAGAGCACTACCCCGCTGTTTGGCATTCTAAATCCACAGTCAGGAAACGTTGGACAAGATGAACTATCATCTACTGGATCATAGTCACTGGTAGCCTCATTGCTGATACTCCCTGTCCCATTCCGGGTGAAATGAACAACTTTGCTCCCACCAACAAATATACCTGTCACACAATGGATGTACGATGAAAATGTTGTGCCCTCAAATATCAAACGCAATGAAAGGAGCATTATCATATGCTATGACTCAACCAAAATCTCCTCATTCACCACACATCATATTGTACAAGTTAAGAGATATGCACAATAGCTGTGATAAAAAGAAAAAAAAGGAGTAAGGAAATTTACCAAACAGAACAATAAAGATTGACATGAGGGATCTCCTTGATTGTATTACAGGAGAAACGGTTCAGATAAAAGAGCATCTCTTGCTCGGATTATCAGGTATGATTTGCAACAACATTACAACGAAGAACGCACGAAGCTACATAGATCAGATCAAGTTCTACCACATGAAATAAGTCAACGACTATCATCAGCCATTTCCCACTACAACCATCCAGTCAAATAGCCAAAATTCCACAAGCACTGTGCCTAAACCCTCAGCCATCAAACCCACTGAACCCATGATCTAATTGACTAAAACTACCAAACTGCTACACAAGAAGTGTCACAAACTTAGGGCTCCCAACATGAACAGATACTAAACTTCTTCCAACATCCGAACATCGTCTACTCAGAATCAATCAAATACCATTTTCGGTTACCAAACACTTAAAATTTTGATTCAATCATGTCGAATCCAAGAGGGGGCAAAGTTCCACACAGTACTCGAACTCAATATCTTTTTCTTGGAAAATCGAGTTCCTAACCACTTCAATCATGACGCGTTGACACACAATCAAATACTTATCGCAAAATCATATTAGTAACGGGCAATTCAGATATCAATGTCCCAAAATTCAGTTGCATCAAATTTCAACGAATCGATCGAAGCCCACCGATCCCGCATTTGGGAATTCAGTGGGAAATAGAACGCAAAAAAAGTACCATAAAAAACCCACAAGCAGAAACTGCAGGATCCACCTAGATCACAGAAACAAGGATCGCAAATTGAATCATTAGGGTTTGAAGTGGAGATAGATAGATAGATGAAAGAGAGAGTAACCGTTATGAGAGTAAGTGAAAACAGCCCTCCAAGTGTAGATGTGATCTCCTGGTTTAATCTCATTCCTCTCCACTTTGTGGCTCAGCAGACCCATTTCTTCTTCGTCGTTGTCGTTCGATCTTGCCCTGCTCTTCCGCGAAGTCAGATTGCAGAAAAGCAGATTCCGAAGATTGAATGGAAGGATGAAATGGGGAAAGACTGATAAAAAAGGGAATTATAATAGTGGGTTGATGAAAAGAAAAGAAAAGAGAAAACAAAGCAAAACAGTTTGGGTGATGATGATATGATTGGTTTCAACTGCAAATAATTCTTGGCGGGGTGATATTTTTTAAGATAATTAAGTTTGAGGGTTCATATTTTCATGATAATCTAATTAGATGTTCGTGAGTTAAAATGTTTTCAGATTGCTTGTTTATATCTCAAATAAAAATAACCAATAAGGGTTAGACGTTTATCACAAGGCAAAGTTGTTCGAAAATGATTTCATAGATGTAACAATCCTATTGAGCAAGTGGGGTTGATCAATAATTATGACTTTTTCAAGCCAGTTCTCATTACAACAAAGCAGACAGATTGATATTTTTTTATTTTATAATATAAATTATTTTATTTATTTAAATTATTTTAAAATATATACAATATATTATATAAAAATATATAAACAATTATCATATGTATCCTCTCAACTGTTACATTATATCAAATTATCATAAAAAAATATTATTTATCAAATTTTATATAAATTAAACGGATGAAATCGTTTTTCATATTTTACAAAAGGGAGGGAGTAATATCATACCAAAGCTGATTAGGGACTTGAAGCCCGATCCCAAGTGTGCCTTTAACGCAGTTTGCAGTCCGGCCCAATTTTATTCGGGTGAGAACTTGTCCTGGACCAATATGGGACGAATCAGGGTTGGCCCATGGGTCTTTTTTTTTTTTTTTTTTTAAATGCTATAAACCTCATGGTTGATTTCTTACTTCAAAAGGCACGAACCAGAAGCTAAATACTTTTAGAAAGTATTGATTGCGATAAAGTATTTAGACGACAAGTCTTACCAATCTACCATGACTATCTCTTCCACATGTGCGTATTGGCCTCATTGAAAGCTCACGCGTGTTTGTATTTTATACGGGCTATGTTTTTCTCTTTTAGAGTCAAAGAACCCGGTTTATATAAGTTAATAATCATGTGTTTGCTGGTTTTTTAACTGCTTAAACATAATGCTTCACATATATCGCTTTTACATGTTCGAAACCTCTTTATCAAGATCTCTATATTTGTACATATCATAAAATACTTGCTGAGATCTTTGTCTCATTTTTCAATGTTTTTCACTGTTTTCAGGAAAGCAAGTGGGCAAGTCGGGCAAAGGTACGACAATTAGCGAGCGAACTTAGTTTATGATGACTTTTGTGTACTATGAACATGTATAAAACTTAAGCTACCTTTTATGGTTATGTAACAATATTTTGATACCTTATCACTCATTTGTTATGTAATGTATCAAGTTTACGTGTCTTTGCGACTCGATGAGATTTGATTTGAGTCATGGCAGTAACCTACCACCTAAGGTGGGACGTTACATCCGCAATGCGAATAAAGATTCTCATTCATAAATACGCAATGTCAAAATCTACTATTATCTTAAACAAAAGTGGTTTAGGTTGTGTTTTGGTTGAATATTTATATAAAAAAAATTAATCAAGTTAATAAGTTATTTAAATAGTTTTACAAGCTCGAAAACTTTTATATTTAGTTTTTATTATGAGTAAATTTAACCATTTTCACCAAGCAGAGTATCTTAATTTTAATTTTAAGATAAAATTATTTCACAATAAATTTTACATAATCAATTCTATATTACTATACCAAAATAAATCATAACTATTAGAAAAACTATAAATTTGATTTTATATCTTCCCCCGCTACATATTTTCTTGGATTTATCTATACTATACGTTGTAACCTTGGATATTTTAGATTTAGCCGCTTATCTTTTCTAGTCGAGTCATCTTATATTCTTAGGATAAAATTTTTTAAAAATAAAATTGTAGCATATATCTTATCCAATGCAAATTTTTCAACAAAGATTTTTAATAACCATCCATATTGGTATAATTTTTTAGATAAGTTTTTTTATCTTATATAAAACCTTTAAAGCTTATTAAAGTTCAAAATAGTCCTAAAAATAAGTACTTCCTCACTCCCATAATTTACCGAATTAATAAAACAATATAAAAATTTGAGACGAAAGGAATATTAATTACTCTATATATCATGATTATTTGGATTTTGTTTTATCTCGTGCATAAGTGCACGCGCAGCCAATAGTTTATATCTATATTAAGATGGAAATAATACTATAGATGAATTTTAACTTTACTACATATTTTGATGACGAATCCATGGGTAAGTTTTATTTTCATCGTATTTTCTTCGTTCAATATACATTAATCGAAATATTTTGACATGATACACGCATTTATGTATGTGTGTTTAATTTTTATGGATTTCGATAAAGATTTTTTTAATGATAGTGGAGTTTACGAGAGTACTCCCTTCGTTCAATATCAAGACAACCGTTAATCTTTTATGAGAATTTATGTGTGTTGATTTTTGGATATATGACATAAATTATCCTTGAATTGTGTAAGAGGAGGGAAAGAGAAAAAGAATAGGAGAAAATGTGAGTGGGATGAGTTGTTGTTATATAAAATAAAGCATATCAATATTTTGATATTGTTAAAGAATTTCCCAAATAAGAAAGTGTTACTTTTTTCGTCCCATAATACTTGTAACTGTTTGATCATGTACGAAAATTACTGTGTTGAATTTTTATGAAATTTGATAAAAAAAAATATTTTTTACAGGCAATGAGGTTATTGTGAGAGACGGTAATGAGTATACTGTATCAAAAATATGATTGATGTGTTTCTTTTAGATTAAACATTGGGTAAAAAAGAAAATGCTATAAATAAATTAGGACAGCTAAAAAAAAAGCGTTGTATGTATTATGAAACGGAGGAAATATAATTTTTTTTATGGGACATTAACAACACAAATATTATCATTTTTATGGAGACATCCAAAAAATAGGAGGATTTTGATATTTTTAAAGAGAAAATTCTCAAATAAGGACATTTTATAATTTTTTAGGAACATTTAGAAATGACAAATATGTAGTAGTAATTTTTATGGGACTGAGACAATAGTTAAGAGAAAAGTTAATATATATATATATTATAATAAAAGTGATCGATTTGATATATTTTGTGTGATTAAAATTTACCAAAAGTTAAAAAATTATATTCCTTACGTCTCATATTACATGTAGTATTTTTCTTTTCGGACGTTCTAATTTACTTGTAATTTTTTTTAACCGAGTTTAGTAAAAAAAATCACATCAATTATATTTTATTATCGATATATGTTATCTGTTCTCACAATAACCTCATTATCCTTAAAAAATATTTTTTCTTCATCAAATTCCACACAAAAAGATCAATACATATAAATTTTTATATCAAATGAAACGAATGTAAATATTATTAAATGAAAGAAACATTAATTTTGAGATACCAAAAAACGTTTCAACTAATATTGAATGCATTAATTTTTAATTTGAAACTTTCTCATGCTTTGTGGTTTAAGGATTCGCATTTGCATTTCCTATTGTCGTATATGCAAGAGTACCGCCAATATTCCAAGAGCCTTGTAATGTACAATCCCAACGACGATGACATGGAAGATGATGCATAAATGCGGCCCTGTACGAGGATTGCACCCAATGAGTCATTTATTTTTTTAGATTTTTTATAAAATAATATTATCAAATTAAAATTATAAATAAATTAATTATTAAAATATATCTTTTTTTCAAAATATAATAAGAGAAGACATAAAGCGTCATCCTCAGAAAAACAAACGTCATGAGTTTTTAGTTAAAATAAAAACGCAGGACGTCTTTGTCTTTGATTGGGATAAATATACGTCGAACGAGGCACGAGAGAGTCCCCCTTTTCGTCTACAAAAATCCTACTCCTCCCGCATTTCTTTTTAATTTCAAATATTTAAAATTTTAATAAAATTTTAAATTATTATATTGAAATGTTTTAAATTTGAAATTTTAATTAAAAAAATTTACGACGAAGTTGCTGCAACAGTGAAAAGATTAACTTCAATAAAGATAATCTTAAAAGTTTTTATTTTATTTTTTTGATATGTTTAGTTAATGTAGAAAGTATGAAATAATTTAGTTAATATAGTAAGTAGGAAATAGTTTTGGAAGTAGTTAAATTAGGAAATAATATAGGAAGTAGTTAGAATAGGAAATAGTTAGATTAGAAAATAATTAAAATAATAAATAATTAAATTAGAGAAATAATTTAGAAAATGATTAAATTAGAAAAAAATGTACTGAGAAAGTTATTAACTTAGAAATGAATTAAGTTAAAAAAAACAATGTGTTTATAGAATAATTAACTTAGAAAATCATGTACTTAGAAAGTAATTAGAGAATGAATTAACTCAGAAAATAAAGTATTTAGAAACTAATTAATTTAAAAAATGATATGCGTATAACGTAATTAACTTAGAAAATAATGTGTTTAGGATGTAATTAACTTATAAAATCATATATTTAGAAAGTATTTAATTTAGAAAATGAATTAACTTAGAAATAAAACACTTAGAAATGAATTAAATTAGATAATGATGTGCTTAGGATATAATTAACTTAGAAAATGAATTAATTTCGAAAATGATGTGATTAGAAAATAATTAACTTAGAAAATCATGCACTTAGGAAGTATTTAACTTAAAAAATGAATTAAATTAGAAAATAAAGTACTTCAAAATATATAACATTTTTTATATTTGTAATTAAAAATCATATCAGTCATATATAATGTTAGAACTTTTTAACTTATATCAATAAAATATAAAATTTGATCAACCATATATTTTCTAGGATAATTTTTTTAATGAATCTTTTTTACTTTATCATCCATTATTTACTTAAATATCGATAATTAAATTTAAAATTTTCTATATCACATTAATATATTTATGTTTATCTTTACATAATACTATAATCTAATATAATATTTTGTCGTACGATGCACGGGTCAGTAGTTCAGTGTTATATTAATAGATAAAAAATATAATAATATTTTAGATGTTTTTATTGAATTATAGTGATATTAATGGATGTGGATATGGATGTAATACTAGTTTCCTATCCAATGAAAGCCGCTATGTGGTTTTAAAGGAATTGCCCTGGGCCTTTACAAAGGTGCCGTGCACTTTTAACTCATACAAAGATATCATGCGCATTTTTCTTGTAATAACGTTGGATGTTTCTTCGTACATTAATTTGTCTGTAATATCATTTTTGATTATTTTATTTATAAAAAGATGTAAATATGTAATTTACTCGCACCCCATTCGTTACCGTCCAAAGCGACAGCGACAACAGGTGTTTATGTGTAACGGCATGGACGATGATGCATGCATGCGGGCCTCAACGAGCATTGCACCCCATATGTTACACCGGCCAAGGCGAAAGCAATGCACTTTCCCTATCACCCTTTTTCTTGTTTACCTTCCATGTGTGCATTAGTCAAACCTAATTACTTTGTGAACTTTATGACCGCGGGATGCTATGAGTTACCTCCCACCAGATACCTATTCTGATTGATACCTTGAGAAAATGTCAACAATATAAATGAAAGTAACAATAATTTCTCAGTTTCATAATAATTATAGCGTATATGTATTTTATATTATTATATATTTATATTTAATTTTTTTATTATAAAATCACGTCTGATCGTCCCGCAACATGTAATAGATTGAATTACGTAATTTACATCATCACTGATATTTTATATTAAATTAAAAAAATATATTTGATCGACGTTATATACGTGTCAAATTTTACGTCAATAAACATGTTAGGTAAAAAATAAAGTATAAAATTATTCAATGATTTTGCAATGCAAGGACCCGACGAAGATGACCATGATGTAATCACATAAAAAAAAACCCAACTTTATTTAAGTGTGAAGACTATCCTGTATGGTATGGGATGATGGATATAAAGTTCACATTCGTATTTACCCTATTATTCTACATGATTAGAAAGTGATTACGGTGAACATTTTAATTTTATTTTACAATCATTATTCATTGAGTGGTTTTTGTTTTTTTTTATGTATGCTTCGGTTTCCAATCGGTTCATATAGTACTGTCTAAAATTTTTATAATTAATTAATGATATAGGAAACAGTTTGGACAAGATCCTGTAATAGTAATTTTCGTTTCCTGTCCTGCAACTTAAATTAAACCGTTAGTATGGGCTCTAGAAACTCTACAGATGATTACAAAAGGCTTTCAGTAAGTTAATTGAAGAAATTAAACACCCTAACGCATGAATCTCGGCACAAAGTAAAGTTATTGCAAATAATTTTGCATTGAATTGAGGGATGCTACATCACTATCACTTCTTTTGACAACAGAGCGGCCCAGATCACCTCTTAATTACAAAAAAAATAAATGTGGATGTTATATTCTTACTAGTCGCAATCAAATTGTTGATGTTATATTTCTAGCTAGAGATATTTTTAGCGGATGAAACATGAATCCACACCAATAGAATTGTGGCTTGTGATTATTTTTCTAGTTAAATTTATTAACAGTGGATGGTACATGACATCCAAACTTTTGATCTAGATTAGGGCACTGAATAACAGTCGAACTTGCATATCTGCCACACAACACATATATCTCTGGTGACAATTTAAAGTGTACACCACCCTGCCCAAAATCCAATATCAACCGATAGTAGATCCGCCCAATCTTATTGTCTTGCTCTTAAACTTGATGGCCTAAGTTTTTATTCGAAATTGCAGGGCTACGTGTTTTTGATATTGCGAAAAATAAGATTTAATCCCGTTGTAGTATCAAATAATGATAGATCATCCCGTCAAATATTGAGCGATGGACACTTAACTCTGTTATCTTGAAAACAAATCGTCCACTTTTTCCATGATGCACAGATGAAAATAAACTAACGGTTAAGTTAGTTCCATATATTTAACTTCGAACACCAAAATTGCTCACAGTGCTGCACAGCTGAATTAATATGTGCTCATTGTACCATTTCAATACGACATATGCTATGTTGCATTTCAGGCTAGCGTGCATGCGAACCCGAACCAGTTGATTGTTGAGTACGACGTAAAAGAAAAACAGGAGACCAGTAGGGAATCAGATTGCTAACCTATACCATCTGGCTCAAAAACCCTACTCCCTCTGATCCCGCAGAGATAATGACACAATAAAAAAGGATGTTAAGCAATAATCATTTATTTTCTCCCTTTTATTCAAGTTGTAAAGTTTTTTATGTCAATAAAAAAAAATTATTGATGTTACGAATCGTCCGTGAGACAATGATTTATTGTGAAATATTAATAATGGTTTAAGTTATTTATTATAATGTTAAGCCAATATTGTAATAATTTCTTTTTAAATTGTTAAGACGAAAAATAGAATCCCACAAAATATTGAATAATACAATGATGATACAACATTACAATCTTAATAAAACAGTAGAAGTATCAATCATCGTTTGAAAATTCTTTATGCCAACTATTGATTTTACAAGTGAACCATTAGAATTGATTCCTATAATTAATAATTGAAAGGAGGAGTATTAAAAAAAACGACAAATATGGAATTTGTCCTTAGAATTTCTCCAATTTACAAATATGAAATTTACTGGGTTAAACTTTGATTTTTGTAACATTGTTAATTGAATGTAATTTCATATGGTGAGTTGTGAGACACTAATCATAATTTAAAAACATGAATAGATTCAAACCAACATGACGTGTGTTAGTAGATTGTCATTTCTATGCCGTATCTCGCAATCAAGATCAGAATGCATCGACGCGCTCCACTGAGACGGCGAAGGTATGGCGCAGATTGAGAGGGACATATCACCATCCACGTTATAGCGACAAATCTAAATACTAACATGCCAAAAATTATTGTACGAATAATTACATTATTTTCGTTTTATAATTATATAATAATAATATTTTTAAATATTATTTGACATATAAATGATTTATCATTGAAAAAAATTGAAATAATAGAATATATATTAAATATTAAATTAAATAAAAAAAATACAATGAAATAACAAGTATAACTTCAAATTTCTTCACGTAAAGCCCCACCACCTAGAAAACCTTAGCCAGTGAGCACTCGGTTATGGTCCACACACACCCTTTAACCGAGTGAATGACAATCTCAGTCATCGAAACGACAATCTCAAACTCACAACCTCGTACTCGTCCCACTCGTATATCAACTTGTTATATAGATTTGCCAGTCCACAAAATTTCTCATCATCTTCCTCTCCTTGATAACTCAACTCAACAAAAGCCCAGGTGCTCTTAAGATTTTTACTACTAACATATCCAAACTCAGGTCCAATAAAAAATAAAAAAAATGGATGACATCAATCTTTTCGTGTCATCCCCAATTTCATCTTCCTCCGTGTTATCGGATCATCTGTCTCTGAGAACCACCCAGCCGAAACTCCGGACGCTGATCCAGACCCAATCCGACTGGTGGAACTACGCCATATTTTGGCAGAAAACGGCATTTACCAACGACGACAGCAGCTGCAGCTCCATCTCCCTCGTCTGGGGAGACGGTTATTTCAAAGGGATCAAGGACACACAAACCCAACACCTCAGCCAGCAATCTCCTGATCATGATCAGCAGCACCCAAAGAGGACCGGATCAGTGATCATCGACTCCGAGTGGTTCTACATCACCTCTGTCGCTCAATCCTTAACCGACAAGGATGGCTTCCCAGGGAAGGCCTTGAGCACGGGAGCCTTGGTGTGGCTGACAGGCATCCCATCCCTCAAGTACTTTAACTGTGCAAGGGCGAACGATGCGGTCGCCTATGGCATCCGGACCCTCGTAGCCATCCCTGTCCACGACGGAGTTCTTGAGCTGGGATCTCCGGACTTGATCCCCGAGAACTGGTCCCTTATTCAGCAGGCCAATTCCCTTTTCGGTGGTTCGATCCGTCGTATCACCAACCCTTTCTCGGCTGCTGCTAGCCCCACAAGAACCACCAGCCAAACCTATACTGAGGTTCCTGTTCATCATGACCACCCAGTGGAGATGATGTGGGACATAGAAATGGATCAAGCCCCATGTCACACAAGGAAGAGAACGAGGAACCAGGTGATGCCGAGGGATCACGTTGAGGCGGAGAGGCAAAGGAGGGAGAAAATGAACAGCAGGTTCTACGCCCTCCGAGCAGTCGTCCCAAACGTATCTAGGATGGACAAGGCGTCTCTGTTGTCCGACACGGTGGCATACATCGAGGAGCTGAGAGGGAAGATCCAGGATCTCGAGAACCGACTGCAGTCAAATTCTCACAACAAAACTGCAGCCGCGCCGATGACCTTAACAGGAGGGCACCACCAGCAGCCTGTGGTGAATCACAAAAAGATCAGGAGCGATGAAGACGATGAACTCCATTTGGAGGTGAAGGTGGTGGGGAAGGAGGCCATGGTGAGGGTGCATTCGAGGGACATGGATTTCCCCGCCACAAGGGTGATGGAGGCGGTGAGAGAACTCCAATTGGAGGTACGTCTCGCCACGGTGTCCATCGTCGGGGAGCTGGTGGTTCAGGATCTTGTTATTATGTTACCAGTTCACGCCAACGGTGGCGAAGGACTAAGAAGAATGATGTTAGCCACCTTGGAGAGACAGAAATAGAACATACTTAAGTCGAGCACGACGATGTAAGGTCGACATGCAGAATGCTTATTGGCACGTATATAGATGCATTCAAGCTAAAGTCTGCAAGATAGTCTCAATGTTCAAAACCTTATCTCTCTCTATATGTTCGATCGAAGACCAACAACGCTTTTTCACTAGCATGTTTTTAATGCACAAAATTTCGTATGTATCATTTTATGAGGGTTTTTTCCCCAAACAGTTATTATCACCAATTCCCTAATTTCCACATCAAAGTGAAAATCAATTACAATATCTCATAAAATGTTACATACGAGATCGAATTTTTTTGTGTTGAAATCAATCACAGTAATAGTGAAATTGTATCATAGATTCCCTAATTTGACCCTAATTTTCGCTCTCTACATCCTCGCCGCCGCCGTCGTCGATTTGATTACATCATCGAACATGTAATGCCGAAACACAATATGCGATTTTTCGAATCGTAATAGATCTATGACTCAGAGGGGGGGGGGG